>CM056951.1:5572307-5813618 GCA_029856935.1 Cyclocarya paliurus | reverse complement strand
GTTAAGTTACTATTATAATATTTATATATTATAATCTAAGTTCTGATTTTCACAATATTAAACAAGTTTATACTTAATTGTTAACTAGTTGAAATTATAACTAGTTACACTTATTTATTTATTATATAGAAAATTTTGTATTTATTTATTATAATTAGTGTTATTACCTCTAAGTTGTTATAAGTCTAATATTATAACTAGTTGATACTTATTTATTTGTTAAGTTACTATTATAATATTTATATTTATAATCTAAATTCTAATTTTCACAATATTATAACTATTTTATACTTAATGTTAACTAGTTGAAATTATAACTAGTTATACTTATTTATTTATTATATAGAAAAATTTTGTATTTATTTATTATAATTAGTTGTTATCCCTCTAAGTTGTTATAAGTCTAAATATTATAACTATTGATACTTATTTATTTGTTAAGTTACTATTATAATATTTATATATTATAATCTAAGTTCTAATTTTCACAATATTATAACTAGTTTATTACTTAATGTTAACTAGTTGAAATTATAACTAGTTACACTTATTTATTTATGATATAGAAAATTTTGTATTTATTTATTATAATTAGTGTTATCCCTCTAAGTTGTTATAAGTCTAATATTATAACTAGTTGATACTTATTTATTTGTTAAGTTACTATTATAATATTTAAATATTATAATCTAAGTCTAATTTTCACAATATTATAACTAGTTTATACTTAATGTTAACTAGTTGATGTTATAACCAGTTACACTTATTTATTTATTATATAAAAATTTTGCATTTATATATTATACTACATATTTATTTATTATAACGTACTATTAGACTTATTTATTTGTTATCCCTCTAAGTTCAACAAATAAAATCTCAACATAACAAATTATTTCTAAACATATTCATTCATTAATAACAATATTCACAATATTTAAAATCCTCACAATATTCCAACAATAATACAAATAAACATTTCACAATATTATTTTCACAACAATATTATTATCCACAACAAAATTTTTTTAAAACCTCACAATATTCCAACAACAATATTCATAAACATTTGTATTCATCAATAAACACAATAAACTCACAAAGTCCATTATAATTATACTTAATAAATATATAATCACATGCATCTCATATATATCCATATCCCTCTAAGTATCTAAACCCACAATATATTCACAACAATATATTATACATATTAATTCAAATATATTTTTCACAATATTACCACAAGTCCATTTCATAAACCTTAATCATAACATTTAAAATCAAGACACAACAATATTCATAAACATGCAATATTGTACTTAATAAACATATAATCACAACAAAATTATCTAAATCTCACAATATTCCTACAACAATATATTATATAGATTATATACTAAAGTTTAGAAATATACCTAGCACTTTTTAATATCCTCTTACAAAATATAAGCTTTCAAGTGTCAAAAATAACCAACCTTCAAAAATAAAAACAATACAAACTTGTTTAAGACATATACATACATATAAAAACAACAAATACAAGAGAATAATCTAAATTAGAAATAATGGAAAAATAATTTTTCTTACCAAAATACTTTCAAAATCTTCACTCTCAATAATCACCCTCTCTCACTCTATCCCTCTCTCACTCTAGTTGTAATCGGTATCTCACTCTCACTCTAACCCTGTATCTCACTCAATCTCTCAACAACCCTCTCCTCTCTATTACGCGCACGGGAAGCAGAAATGGTTTCTGCTTCGCTCCCATGTGCGACTTCATATGAAAACATTTCATTTTAATTAACGTTCGAACGGTTCATTTAAACGTCAAAGTTACTTCTTTCCGGGTAAAATATCAATATTTTTGTTCGAACGTTTAAATGAATCGTTCGAACGAAAAAGCACACCACGTAAAACGATAATCGAGCGGGAAAAATTCCCGCCAACAATATATTTAAGTTCGAACGTATATGTAATAACATCCGAACGATATAATTGAGCGGGAAATTTCCCACCAAAAAATTCATAACGTTCGAACATATATGTAATAACATCCGAACGATACAACTGAGCGGGAAACTTCCCACCAAAACATTTGTACCGTTCGAACGTAATGACTTAACGTTAGAACGTTAAAAATGCAGAAAATTAAGTTAATTAAAGAACATTTTTTTTTCTGAAATTTGACTTCATTTTATTAATGATCTCCTGACTACATATATTATAGTTAAATAATATATTATAGTCTATTTAGAACATATAAATAGTCACGATATAATTATAGTTACTATATATCTATTTAGAACATATAAATAGTTACTATTATATATTAATGTTATAATAGTTACTATTATAGTTACTATATAGTCTATTTAGAACATATAAATAGTTATTAATATATATTATAGTTATGTAATATATTATAGTTACTATATAGTCTATTTAGAATATATAAATAGTTTAATATTATATATTAATGTTATATAATACAATATAGTTACTATATAGTCTATTTATAACATATAAATAGTTACTATTATATATTAATGTTTATAATAGTTATTATTATAGTTACTATAATAATAGTTATAATATATTACTATTATTAACTATTACTACTATAGTTAACTAATATAGTCTATTTAGAACATATAAATAGTCACGATTATATATTATAGTTATATAATATATTATAGTTACTATATAAGTCTATTTAGAACATATAAATAGTATTAAATATATTATAGTTATGTAATATAATGTATAGTTACTATATAGTCTATTTAGTAACATATAAATAGTTACGATTATATATTAATGTTATATAATATAATAAGTAGTTACTAATAGTCTATTTATAACATATAAATAGTTACTATTATATATTAATGTTATAATAGTTACTATATAAGTTACTATAATAATAGTTATAATATATTACTATTATAATAGTTACTATTATAGTTGCTAATATAGTTTTTTTTTTTTTTAGATAAAAGCGGATCTCGTTCCATTCATGAAAAGGGATACATACAAAGTTGACTTAAGAAAGCCAATTACAATCGTTAATAGCTTCCCAGCAACACTCCCGCAGCTGGCATGGTCTAGTCCAGACGGCAGTCTCCTCAGACAGAAGTCTGAGAAATAGCACCCCTCTATCTAAGATAGAGGTAACAATAACCCAACAAACAAACTTCCATACCCACTAATCGGGATATGGAGTTGGAAACCCCATCTTCTCCGACAACTCGGAGCGGGGACACAAAATCCATTCAAACCTAGGTCCGAATGGCGTTACATTTTTGGATTTTTATTATTCTAGAAAATAAAAACAATAAACAACACACTGATTTAATACAAAGAAAAACACACTCCTCAGGGCCCAGCCCAGTCTAGTGCATAAGCCCAGCCCGTTATTGCAGAAACATTGACGGCACTTAGGGTTTCGTCTCTTGTTTACAAATCCGCCGCCCCCCACCCTTTCCCTCCATTCTTGTAACTCCTGCTTTATACCCTGCTCCTTCATAGACCACGGTCCTCCACCATGACCAAATCTTGCTACAAATAAAAACCAATACGCCATAGCCCGCCCCTACTGCCGCCACCGTCCCCTCGACATGAGCAACGCCCAGCTAATGCCGCATGAGCATCGCCCAGCTTTTCCTCTCCCCAGCACCTCACCATTTCCCCGCATGAGCATCGGTCATCACCTGGGTTTTGAGTTTTTCCCCTCCACCCTCGAACTCAGCTCTCTCCATCGTGACTCTAACGAAACGTGAAGGGTAATCTGAAAACAGAGGCTTAGAAAGATCATCAAAGATAGAAGGAGCAACCGATGAGTGTTTTTCCTTTATTTGAACAAAAGAAACACAAAATTTACTAAAACCAGAAAGCAGGTAGAAGATGAGGGCGGGGAGAGGGAGTGAGGATGGAGCCGAAGCTCCCACCCCCACCCCCTCTAACTGGTTTCGGAGTGGGGAGGTTTAGTGAGAAGTAGGAGCTTACTCTCACTAAAACGGTGGTTAATATTCCGGCCGAGTCAGATTTACCTCAACAGTGCTAATATAGTTTATTTAGAACATTAAAATATGTTACTATTATATATTATAGTTATATAATATATTATAGTTACTATATAGTCCTATTTAGAACATATAAATAGTTATTAATAATATATTATAGATTATGTAATATATAAATAGTTACACTATATAGTCTATTTAAAAATATAAATAGTCTATTATATATTTAATGTTAATATAATACTATATAGTTACTATATAGTCTTTTTTTTTTTTTTTTTTTTGATAAAAGCGGAACTTGTTCCATTCATGAAAGGGGACATACAAAGTTGACTTAAAAAAGTCAATTACAATCGTTATATGCTTCCCAGCACACTTTCGTGGCTGACATGGTCTAGTCCTAGCGACAATCTCTACAGACAGAAATCTGAGAGACAGCACCCCTCTATCTAAAATACAGAGGTAACAGTAACCCAATAAAACAAATCTCCATATCCGACTAATCAAATATGGAGTTGGAAACCCTATCTTCTCCGTCAACGCGGAGCGGGAACACAAAATCCATTCGGACCAAGGTCTGAATGCGTTACATTTTTTGATTTTTATTTTCTAAAATGTAAAGACGATACATTAAGGAAAATACATTATGAAAACACTGTAAAAACGAAAAAACAATGCACAAAAAGCAGTTAGAAGGAGGACCGACGTCGGCTTGGAAGATCCTAGGTGCCGAGTCGAAAACGCCCGCGCGTTTGCAGCGGCAGAATGTCCTTGGTGCGTGTGGCGATCACAGCTCTGCGAACTCCAAGTCTTTGACCCGCGCGTGCGGGCTACGCGCCGCTCCGATGGAGGCCGCAATTGGAGTTATTGTAGATTGGCGGCAGGGCAGCTCCTAATGGGGCGCGTGTTACCTGTCAATTGCCGGAAGTCACGAACGTCGATTCCCCTTTGGCTGGCCGAAAAACATGAAAATAAAACTAAAACTACACTAAATGGACAAACAGATGGGAAAGTTACAGAGGGTGAGGGGGAGGAGCCTAAGCTCCCATCCCCTCTGACCGAACTCGATAGAAGGTAATTTTTGGGGGAGGGGAGCATTCGGAGCCGAGAGAGAGAGCCGATAGAAACACACCGCTATACCCCCCCACTATATAGTCTATTTATAACATATAAATAGTTACTATTATATATTAATGTATAATAGTTACTATTATAGTTACTATAATAATAGTTATAATATATTACTATTATCATAGTTACTATATAGTTACTAATGTAGTCTATTTAAACATATAAATAGTCACGATTAAATATTATAGTTATATAATATATTATAGTTACTAGATAGTCTATTTAGAACATATAAATAGTTATTAATATATATTATAGTTATGTAATATAATATAGTTACTATATAGTCTATTTAGAACATATAAATAGTTATGATTATATATTAATGTTTATATAATATAATATAGTTACTATATAGTCTATTTATAACATATAAATAGTTACTACTATATATATTAATGTTATAATAGTTACTATTATAGTTACTATAATAATAGTTATAATATATTACTATTATAATAGTTACTATTATAGTTACTAATATAGTTTTATTTAGAACATATAAATAGTTACTATTATATATTATAGTTATATAATATATTATAGTTACTATATAGTCTATTTAGAACATATAAATAGTTATTAATATATATTATAGTTATGTAATATAATATAGTTACTATATAGTCTATTTAGAACATATAAATAGTTACGATTATATATTAATGTTATATAATATAATATAGTTACTATATAGTCTATTTTTTTTTTTTTGTATAAAGCAGAACTTGTTCCATACATAAAAAGGACATACAAAGTTGACTTAAAAAGTCAATTACACACGTTAAAAGCTCCCCAGCACGCTTCGCGACTGACATGGTCTATAGTCCAGACGCCAATCTCTACAGACAAAAGTCTGAGAGACAGCACCCCTCTATCAACAACAGTATATCCAACAAAACAAATCTCCATTTCGACTAACCGGAATATGGAGTTGGAAACCCCTCTTCTCCGTCAATGCGGAGCGGGGACCAATTCCTTCAGAAAATAAAGAGACCAAGGTTTGAATGGCGTTACATTTTTTATTTTTATATTTTAGAAAGTAAAGACAAGACAAATAAGTACACCAACACTAACACTAATAAGTGAACTGCAAAATAAGAAAAAACACACCAACACTAATTAAAACACAAGGACTAAAGAAGCAAATGGCCCAGCCCAAACAATCACCCAAAAACACGTGGGGACAGCTTAGGTTTCATCTCTAAGCTCATTGCCGCCGCCCTCCATGCTTTTCTTCTACCTTCGTAGCCCGAAAGTTCTTCTCCATCCGCCTCCCATCTGTGCGAGCTATGGCAGCCTCTGCTTCGAAAGCTTAGCTTCCCCACCGTCCCTCTCAACCCATCCCCGCTTCCTCCACCTTCGCACAGCCCAGACGCACCGCACGACACAAACGCCTTGCGCAGACGCACCTTCCAGCCGCATCGCAAGACACCCACGGCACCTGGTTTCCATGGCTCGTAATCGCGATTCCAAGCGATTCCATGCGAGTATTACCAGAGAGTAAAGGTCAAGCCTGTGTGGTTGTTGAAGAAGGAATCGAACAAGCCGAAACCGAAAGGAGAAACTACCGAAAATTATGCTGATCACAAAAAACCTCCTAAAAATACCTACAAGAACACAGAAAGGGGAAGACTAAAACAATAGGAAAACGCGAACAGGGAGGGGTGAGAGGGGTTAGGAGCGTTGGCTCCCTCCCCTTAGCCCCCTCAAGCAGTGTCTGGTAATTTGGGTTTTTTAGAGAGAAGGTAAGAAATCTCTCTCTAGAAAATTGCAGATCCCCTACTATATAGTCTATTTATAACATATAAATAGTTACTATTATATATTAATGTTATAATAGTTACTATTATAGTTACTATAATAATAGTTATAATATATTACTATTATAATAGTTACTATTATAGTTACTAATGTAGTCTATTTAGAACATATAAATATCACGATTATATATTATAGTTACTAATATAGTCTATTTAGAACATATAAATAGTTATTAATATATATTATAGTTATGTAATATAATATAGTTACTATATAGTCTATTTAGAACATATAAATAGTTACGATTATATATTAATGTTATATAATATAATATAGTTACTATATAGTCTATTTATAACATATAAATAGTTACTATTATATATTAATGTTATAATAGTTACTATTATAGTTACTATAATAATAGTTTAAATATATTACTATTATAATAGTTACTATTATAGTTACTAATATAGTTTATTTAGAACATATAAATAGTTACGATTATATATTATAGTTATATAATATATTATAGTTACTATATAGTCTAAAACATTCATATAGTTACTATTGTCCAATTATAGTTATAGAATATATTATAGTTAGAATATATTATAGTTATATTAATGTTATATAATATATTATATTTACAATATAGTTATATCATTAAACAAAAATCATTAATAAAAGTTTAATATTAGATTTATACTAAAATAGAACGTTACTAAACATTATATTTGTTAACGTTCCAACGTTTCATCCGACGTTGGAACGTTAATACAGATAACGTCCGAACGTTATATTTATTAACGTTCCAACATATTTGAAACGTTGGAATATATTTATTATAATGTTCGAATGTTATATGTAAATAAATCCAAAATCGAACGCCCGAACTCATTTCTCATTCGTTTTTCTCCGTTCCTTCCACGTTCCAAGCCGCCACTCCTCTCCTCCATCGCCGCCGCCGTCAAACTCCGCTACAACCGTCACTAAAAGGTATGCATCTCTATTTCATCTAAAAGATATATTTTATTGATCGATTTCGATCGATTTGTATTAAAATCGAAACCCATGGTGGCCGGATTTTCAACTCAATTTTCCCGGCCACCATGGGTTACCAATCGCCAAAATGTCACCGTGGAAATGTTTCTTGAAGTGTATACTTCATTTCTACGGTGACCTTTTGGCATTTAGCCCAGTAGAAATAGGATTTGAAGCTTTCGAGAATGGCTGAGTCGACTCAGCCAACCCCACTCGTAACGTTCGAACGTAACAACAATACGTTCGAATGTATGCCCTTTCAATTCGTGGCCTTTCAGGTCCGAAGGTATATTTTATACATCCGGACGTTACTACATTTACGTTCGATAGGATATTTGAACGTTCTATAGTTTTTTTAATTTTTAAAATATTTTTAACAATTTTGCGTCCGAACGTATATTTATAACGTTCGAACATATAACAGTGAGATTTATGATACCCTTCTATGTTCGGACGTTTAGTTAAATGTCTGAACGTTATATATTTACGTTCGAATGTTATGTAATAACGTCCGACGGTTTCAAAGTAACGTTCGGACGTATATTCATATGTTCGAACGTTAATGCAATTCAATTTAATTTTAAGACAAATATGCATTAATAGTACAATTAATTTTGTTTCATTTTCTATTTTCAGGAGATGGCTCATCATTTGCATTCTAGGAAATGAGGGAGGGAAGGAGCCACTCAAGATACTGCTCGGATTGGGTCTCGTACTGTTATGGTCGAGCGAGAAGCCCTGATCAACGAGTTCGATGAGCTCAGCTGGGAGCATACGAACCTGAGAGATGTCTTCCTCAGTAGAGGCTGGGGAAATATCTGCACATTGAGGGGTAAGGCATATCCCTCTATGGTTCAGGAGTTATATATGGAGATGTGCTCCATGCCTCATGATGCATCCTCTCATACCGTGACTGTACGCGGTGTGACATTTGAGTTTTCACCTGATGTCATCGCCGACCACCTCAGGATTCATCGAGGAGTTCAGACATCGACTGAGGCAGATGTAGGCACTTCTGCATCATCTATTGGCCCACTTGATGCATCATCAGCCAGAGATGCAGACCAGTCAGAGGCCGAGGGTGCTGAGCCTTCGGCTACGGATGACGACCGAGACAAGGATTTCTACATCCTCGCCGGGAGAGACCGCATGCAGCTTGAGAGGCCGAACTCTTTCCACCAAAATCATTTGCTGCCGTTCTTCCGTATGTTGCATCTTATAGTTGCAACAAACGTGGATCCTGTGGCACATAAGACCACATTTAGTCGGACTCGGGCATAGTTTTTGATACGGGTGGCATGTGGAGATGCCATAGATTTGCCCCTGCTCATCTTTGACAGGATCCGTTACGAGGCGAGCATCGTCTCCACGGACAACCTCCCATACGGTGTCCTGCTCAGCCGGCTACTACTTGCTCGGGGAGTGCCAACCCAGCCTTTAGAGATGGCCAAAGATCAGATGAGCGCCCTTGACATGACCACTCAACGACGTAGCATTGGACAGGCGAGGGGGTGTCGGCCACCCCCTGTAGCGGATCTAGTTCCTTCGACGCAGCCCCAACCCAGTGTGGGGAGTAGTGGTCAGCAGCCGACCAGTACATCTGCGGGAGATGTGCGGCCTGCTTGGATTGATGCAGTGATCTCGCAGCTGACTGCGCATATTGATCGTAAGATCGATGAACGGCTCGGGCCTCTAGAGGCATCTATCGCCGAGATGTCACACCCGTATACATATCCTCAACGACAAGGTTGATACCTTGACTGAGGAGGTACGGGCAGCTATCACTTTCCCGATGACGATATTATCTGATTGTTGTTTATGTACTTTTATCATATTATATGTATTTTATTTTTAATATTTGTAAGGAACAATATTATTTAATATATCTATGATTTTTTAATTACAATTCTCAATCTTCTTTAATGTTATATTTTTCAACTTCAATACTAAATCACTGCACTTCAAATATACATAAACATATTTGTATATATTTAAATATGTATATATAAATATATACACATTTATATATATATAAACATAAGTTTATATATATATAAACATAAATATTTAAAATATATACAAATATATAATTATATTTTACAAATTCTGTATATATAAATGTATACAAGTCAATTTTTTAGACTTGTATCCAAATTATGCAATATCAAAACCACATCAATTTAAAAATTAGAACATATTTAATTAATTTAAATTTATAAGTAACGTTCGGACGTTACTTACTAAGGTTCGAATGTTTGCGCTAAAAAATTTCACGTTCGGACGTTAATTACTAAGGTTCGAACGTTTGCGCCAAAAATTTTTACGTTCGAACGTAAGTAACCACATGTCCGAACGTATGTGTGACGTTCGAATGTAATTTTCTCATTCGTTGGAATGTAAAAAAAATCTCATCCGTCTTAGTGACGGTTTTTGACAGAAAACACTTTTTAGTGACGGTTTAGGGACTGTCACAAATTCCTAACTATCACTAAAAATCAAATGTGTTGTAGTGGTACTGAGAAGTTAATTAAGTTGATTTTCTTGGATTCAAGAGTTTTCAATCAACTTTTCCTAAGATGGTTAGGAAATTCTAATGCATAAGGGACAATCGGTGAGAATTATTGTATCTCATGTTGGCATGAAGAACTTAATATGTGTTATGATCAGATATTAGCACTTATTGGAGTTGCTCATCTATAACGCTTTGTTTTGTATTAATAATTAAGATTTGAATACAAATCCTCTTTAAACTTGAAGAGGATGACGTAGGGCAGTTTATGTGTGCCATTTGAAAAGGAGGCTTGTCTGTTATATAAAAACAAATATTATTTGGGCAACTTTGTGTGGGAGACTCAGACTTTAAGGTGTCATCTAGATATAAACATCTCCTTTTCAATTTGTATTGTTTTGGATCTTGTTATCAATCTTCCTTTAGTAGGGTACTCAAATATGGACAAAGGTAGGAAATAGATACAAATGTTAGAATTGAACTTGTTGAGAACTTTACTTCTCTTCTTCTTTAATGCAGTGCATAATTATGATTATTCTGACGACCAGTTAATCAACAAAAACTAGGAATTGATATTGAGGAAAACTTTAAAAATATTGATTAATAATAAAATTCAAAATTATTTTATAAATCCCACAAGCCGAGCTTAAATAGCTTCAAAATTTAAAATTATGAGAATTTTTCCCCAAAAACACTCAAATTATTGCATGAAAATTAAGTACATAAGTTAGCAAAACTCCCCAAAATAAAAATCTGAATCACTTCTAAAACTTGAAATGAAATATATCCTAAGAAGGCAAAAATGAATGTTAATAGAAATTTTGGAAAAAAAAAAACTTATATCGTCCCAATCCAAGGAAGATTGAGCTTTTTTTTTTTGCCATATTCTCTTTCTTAATGTAGTGAAATCAATGTAGGATCTGAACCTGGATAGCCCATATCAATTTGGGCTTGCATCCTTCTCATCAAATTCATGCTCAAATTCTAAACTTTCTTGCCTCGGTCTTTTGGATCTCTAATAAACTTATCTTTCTTTTATTTTGTAGTCTCATTCCAATGATTATGGCAAAATTGAAATTTATTCGACTAGCTTGAAATAAAATGATAGTGAGCATCTCATACTCCAAAATAAATTTTCTTCCCACATCTCAAACCCAAAAGCAATATTTTGCAAAGGAAGAATTGAGAAAAAATCCTCAACTCCAAGAAAATCGGCATAAGTACTTATTTCAAAAGTTGATTCATCATCCAACTCCAAACTTTCACCTCCATCTTCTTTTTCAAAATCTTTGTCTTTAATAAAAATAGTTACCTCTTGTGACGCCCCCAACCTCCGCTTGGGATGGAATTGAGACTTAAAGCGTTGGAACATATAATACAAGATTACATACCCACGATCGTACATGACAGTTAATATACAATGCATCCTATAAGTGCAGCTAGCAGAATGCAATATTCGTAGCAGATTAAGTGTGAAAATAAAACTTATCCCAGAATAACTAAAAACATCACAATGCATTAATGATCATTGTAAGTTCAAACCCAATAGTAGCATAATCTTAGTATAGCTAAACATAAAAAGTCTTCAAAGCTAAATCAATGGCTTCATGTATTCTATAGCATGAAGAACTAGTGCTATAAATATAAGGGTAAGGTCCAGTCTTTTCTTGAGGTCTGAATCCTCCTCAATCAATTGGATCTACCGCTCCATTCAGTCTGTCCTCCTCCTCTGTCTTGACACAACTTCTATTTATCATTCCGAGTGGAATGATAGTGGGTCCACAATGGGTGAGATTTACTTGAAATCTCAGTAGTTAAACAACCAACGTGTACAAAGATAAATTATGCATGATGAATGATAAATATGAGATGTATGAACTGCAAAAAATCTGTATATCTCACATCGAGATTTGTATGTGGTATCGTCACAGTTCCCCATATGCACTGTGAGTATTTGCCGGTAACCATAGTCCACAACTCACGTTGAAACTATGTTGTCTGCAGACTCGTTCTCAATGCATTGGTAATATAACATAATGTCATTATAACATCATAACATATACACCCACCTACATTAGGTGTCATAATAATTAATTTCGCTCTGGCGTTCTTTAAAAAGAACCCATTCGAAACTCGTTGATTGTTCTTCCTTAACCCACGGGTTAACATTCTATTTTTACTCACTCCAAAGTGGACAGAGGAGTTCTACTAGGATATTTCTCCACCCTAGTCTTTTGGGGCCGTGACAAAATTTATTTCTTATGCTATGTTGAAAAATGTATTTCATTACATGTGCATATGTAGCAAGCTTTCATGTGAAAATGACATTTATAGATGCAATATGCTAAGGTGATGAAAATATCACATGTCATGTAAGTATGCACTCAATGTATCATATAATATGATATTTTATGCTAAAATGACAATTATAACATGAATGTAGCATTTATCAATTAATCATAAATAACTTATTAAGGTGTAAGTTAGATGTCAATTTACAAACTTCCTGAGTTTGAAAAGTCGTAACGTTTGAAATAAAATTTGTACTAAGTTAAGATTTGAACCTCTAAGGAAGATGTTCATAATCAAAAGGTTAAAAAAAATGAGTATTTATAAAAATACCCCTAAACTTTCAAAACTTACCACTAAGGTCGTAAATTTTCACTATTTATTTGTAATTAAACCTCAAGTTTAACCAAATTCATGGACCTCATATTTTTGATAGTATAAAACAATCTATACTTTTAGAATTGCAAAATTCAAAGTGGAACTGACTTAAACACTTCCAACCCATGGCATGCATTCTAGTTGTTGTCTTAGTGTGTTTTTAACTATTGATCCCTATGCATGCATGCTTATACAATTTTATTTAGTTACAAATAATCACTATAGTCTTTAATGATATGATAAGGTCCAATTCTTGGGTAAGCAAGTCCACTAAAAACCTTAATCTTCATTAATCATTCATTAATCAAGTTTGATGTTCTTAGTGTAAATCACAAAGGCATGCTTTCAAAACTTACCTAAAACATGTATTTTCATTCTTATCCCAATCAAAAAGTTTTCTAAATGCTTAATCATCCAGCCTAGGTGTAATAAATCGAGCTTCATGACTTAATCACAAACTTACTTAAAACCCATGCATGTTTTGATGATCAAAACAAGATAGAATTAAAATCTATCATAGCATACTTTTCATCAAAAATAAAACCTTTCATGATCATTCTAAGATATTAATAAATCATATCAAAATATGTTAAGACATGTCATAACTAAAATGTATACTTAAAACAATTTAAACACTTAAACCATTCTTAATGAACTTGGTTTTGAATCAAGCATGGTAACCTTTTCTAAATTCATCCAAAAATCACCTCAACACTTAAAATCATAACTTGAAATATAAACTAAGATCTAGGGCAAGAAAATTTACAAATTTCATAACCCTAGCACAATAACTCACAAGAACTTCAAGAACACTTACGCACTCACACACCTTTCAATTTCTCTCAAAACTAAGGGGGAATATGACTCTTAATACTCAAAGGGGAGTTGGAGATGGGATGTGGAGGAAATGAGGGGGTGGAGGGGCTTTTATAGGTAACCAAGGGGGTTGAGACGTTGGTCTAAGTCCACGGGGATTGGATGAGACAGGTGGTGGTGTAAGGAGCTAAATTTTTAGCTTGCACTTCATCACCTTGTGTCACTTGTGCAGAACGAAATAATGCCCTAAATCAACATGACTTCATCACTATAGGTGTTAAATTGATGCTAAAGGTGTTGGTCAAGTCGTGGTGCAGAAGGAAGAGAAGAAAAACCATAAAAAACCAACCATTGATGCTGAGGGTGCTGGTCAAGGTGGTTTTCCTTGGACAATTCTGATCATAACCTTGACTCATCCCTTTGTATCTTCTCCAATGCTAATTTGCGTAGGTCATAAGTCACTTCTTGAAAGCTTTCTCAGGTGGTAGAAGGTAAAGGATTGGCTGCCATGTGATCATGAAGGTGCAGCTTAAAGAAGAGAGTGTAATGGAGGGTGGTTGATGAGTGGAGGTGGCTTGGATGCCTTTGGTTTGGTGCCTTCTTTGGGTGGGAAAAACTGGTCAGAAACTTATGATGACCATGAGGGCCTCTTAGTCATTGGGTGTTGCTAGAGGTCGCATGGGGTGGTGGCTCAACCATGGGTAGAAGGGATGTTGAAACTCAACCAATTTGGTTCCCATCCAGCTAGTGTCCAAGGTGCAATTGGTTTGGGGTTTTGTTTGGTTTTTGAAACCAAATTTCATCCAAGGCTTGGTCTGGGTCTAAAGGGATCATATGAGGTGTTTAAAGACCATAGTTCCCTTGAAAAAAGGCACAAAAAGATTGGGTTTAAGGGCAAAACAATCCATTGCACACAAAGGGCACACATGTATGCTGATTGGTGTAGTTTGGGGTTCGATATGTCATTTCTTCTAATGACGTGTGGAGTTTTATCTAGTATGATCTAAGGATGATATAATTGAATAATGAAACAAGAAATTTTCAGATAAAAAGGGTTAAAAAGATTAAGAAAATTAAACTCTAAAACATGGTTTAAAGATGACTAATTATGGATAAGTTGATTAATGTTAACCCAATTTCAAAACTTAATTTGAGTATTTAAGGTATGACATGGGTTTGAGGAAACCCATGGTATGATGTATTAGGCTTTTAAATTGAAGAGTGAAATAGAACCAAAACAAGACTTTGAGCCTAGTGGGCTTAAAAGGGCCATGAGTGTGGGTTAATGGTGCATGGGCTTTTGGGTTTGAGTGAATGTGAGCCTTATTTTCCAGATTTTGAGGATTAAGAGAGGCCTTAAGATCTACAAAGATGGGTTTGAAAAACTTACCTTGACCTAATTGAGCCATGGGTTAAACTTATAAAAGCTTGGCCCAAAGGGCTTATGCCTTCCTCATACTTGGGCCAAGCCTATCCTACCAAGTCTTGCACTCCTAGGAGGCTTGGTTTAAGGCTTCTAAGGCTTGACCCATAAATGTCCTAAGGTTCTAAATGCTTTAATAGGATTACTAATGGGCTTGCTTCTCTAATCCTTCATTCGTAATAATTAATGATACTATGTGTCATGGTCTTAAATAAATCTAACTATCAACATTGAAGTTAATAAATAAATTAAGCAAACAAAATAATTTAATAATAATAGTAATAATTAAAATAATAATAAAAATATTTAAAGCCCAAAATCATAAGTTTAATCTAAGGGCATTAAAGATTAATCCTAATGGTTAATTACGCGGAGTGTTACATCTCCTCTATCAGGTCATCTTTGTCAAGGTAAGTATTGTATACCGATGTAGATTCTAATGTATGGAAGAATGTTCCTCCTCAAAGTCCTCTTCGTTAAGTAGTAAATCCACTCAATCTCATGCAAAGAATTAGTGAAGTCTTCAGCCTGGAGTACTAGGAAATTTCAGTAAATCAACTCTGAAGCCTAGGTCTTCATGTTGTTCCTCCCAAACACCGTGCTCTCGAAACAAAGCACGATTGTGATATGGGTTCTCGAATCTGGAGTCTGGATTATTGCCATCCATTTGATCCTTCGGGTTCTGCGCCTCTAGACATTGGGTTAATTCTACTATTGCCATTGCAAATTTACAATCATCACGTCCTCTAAGTTACGATCATGGTGATGGGCGTCTTCATTCAGAACCTGCCCATGACCACTGTGACCTTTACCACCTTGCACAAAAATTGATGATAAATTACGACAACAAACTACTAAGTCTATGATGCCAGTTGACGTTGAGCAAAAATATTATTATTCTAATGGCTCATTAATCAATAGAAAGTAGGGACTGAGATTAAGAAAAGATGCAAAACAAAGAAAAAACTTTGAGAAATATTGATTAATAATAAAATTTGAAGGCTTCAAATTTGAAATTATGAGAATTTTCCTTAAAAAGGAAAATACAAATTATTGCATGAAAATTAAATATGTAAGTAAACAAGAATCTTTCAAAAAACCTGGCCATAACTGAAATTAAAATCACTTTCAAAACTTGAAACGAAATATATCATAAGAAGGAAAAAAATGAAGGTAAATAGAAAATTTGAAAAAAAAAAAACTTATATTGCTCCAATTTAAGGAAGATTTAGTTTTTCTTGCCATATTTTTACAAATTCACATTCTTAAGATAGTTTAGTGCAATCAACATAGAGTTTGGATTCGGATATTCCATATCATCTTGGGTTTGCATTATTCTCCCACCCCTTTATAGCCCCTTTATCAATCTCCATTCCAACCACCAGTCATTGTTGCTCTAAGGACAGGAAAGATCCATTCTGCTCCCTTAGTTTTTTCCTTCATTCCTTCATAGTTTTTTCTTCTTGGCAAGTCCTTTCATGCTCTTTTTTTGTTCCATTTCTGCTACCAAAGATTTTTAGTTCATCTATCTTGCCTAGTAGTTTCAACTCTTTGTCACCTAGGGGATTGGAGACTCCCTTCCCCTATCCAATGTCCATATCCCATTGGAGCCATGGGTTTAGTTTAGCTTTTGTGGTTGTTTTTATTTTCATATATGCTCAAGTCTGGTCGGAATTAGATGACCAAATCATATTTTCTCAAGTCTGGTCAAAACTAGACACATTTGGTTGTCACCATGTGGAGCTCATGGATGCCATCCTAGCCCATCACAAGTTTCATTTTTATGACCACACGGCCATGCACCATGCATATGAAAGACATTCCCCGTCATGGCATGCATGAGCTCCACGTGGTTTCTTATAAAGCAATACATGATTTGTTGTAGATCATTTATGTTGTAGTTCACCCCACTTCCTAGTTAAAGCATAAAACATAAAATTCAATAATATCTAATAAAGTTACTAAGTTCAAAGTTCTAACTAGTAACTTCTAAGTTGTAACTAATAATTTTACGCAATTACAAATTAATCTAAAAATATTACAAATTGTCAAAGAAAATAAATAAATAACATTGTAACAATGTTTAAAAATAATTCTAAGTTTCTAAAATCGAAATACATCTTCAAAAAAAAAAAAGATCATAAGCTTGTAGTTGTAGGCTTGTAGCAAGATGAGATCATTGGGATTATGGTTGGACAAGTGAGACTATAAAACCTAAAAACAATATAAGGAAAAAAACTAGAATTACAAACATTATATATCTAATATATATATATATATATATATATATATATATATATATATATATATAAAAGTTTAAAACTTTGCAAACTCTGATGAGATCATAAGCTTGTAGTTGTAGGCATTTCTATCAAGATGAGGCCATTGAGAGTAGGTTGAGCAAATGAGAATATAAAACCTAAAAAAGAAATAAGAAAGAAAATTAGAATTACAAGCATTATATACATATGTAAGAAACTAAAAATAATTAAGAGACAAAGTTAACAAACCATTGACAATGGTGGATTAAAGTCATATTGCGGCCAATGTAGAGTGAGGCATAGACTCATTTTTCAAAGTTGTCCCTACAACAATTGAAGTTAAAATCAAATGAAGTCAAATAAATATAATACAATAGAGCCATTCGACTCATCATCCTTACACAACAAACCACGGTTAATTTTTTAATTTTATTTTATTCTTGCTAAACTAAAGAAATTCTTCTACTTATTATCCATCTACCATACATTTGGTAAGGAAAAAAATAAAAAATAAAAAAAATCATGTGCAGTGTGTGGTGTAGAGATGATGAGTAGAATTTTTTCACACAATATATTATAAGCAAAAACAAAAGAATGAATTAAAAGGTTGAGATTACCGGATCCATATAGATCACCACCCTCCTTTTCGTTTGCCTCCTCGAAGTCTACTACATTCAGAATATGAATTGGTTTCCCTTTGATTCAATTTTGAGTACAAATCAAAGCCTCCATAGTAGTAGGAGACAATAAACTACAGAATGAATCCAATATACCCATAGGTGCTAAATGCAGACTCTGAGAATATGATAGTATAGAGATAGCCAAAATATTGCAGACCATCGCTTCAAAGATGGGATACTTAATGACATTGACTTTCTACCAAATATCTATCCAACTTCGATTGGTTGTAAGAGTTTTCTAAAACTTGAAAATGTGCTCATACCTCTCAACTCACCTATACTTTTCACTATCCCAATTTCAAGAGGAGGCAATGTGATAGGTGTGGGTGTCGAAATATTACCACACCTGAATGCAAAAATTCATTAAACAATCTATTAAAAGTTTCCTTAACCCTTGCCACAATATGAATTGCCCATGCCTTCCCGTTGACCATTTCCAAGTCACACCATGGCATCAATTTTGTATTGCGGGTTAATAACAATAGCTATATATAGGAAAATGTTGATCGTACTCAAATCTCTCCAATATTTCTCATAATTAGTCCTCATGCATATTGCCAAATTTCGCATAGAATCAACACTTCTACATATTTTATCCAATTGTTATTGCACTTTACATACTGACAATATTCATTGGATGTAAGTACAAAGACTAAAAAATGGTGCATGTCACCTCATAGAAAAGCCTAAAAATTCTATAAAAACCTGCCAATCAGCGTCCTTGGGTTGCCATAATCTCTCATCATCGTCGAAGTGTTTGACATATTGTATAATTCTCATCACCCACAAGGTCAATGACCTTTTTATACTGCTGGGCCATCTCCAACATTAAGAAAGTTGAGTTCTATCTTGTAGGAACATCAAGACACAACTCCTTATTGCATTCCATACCCGCAACATGAACATACACTTTGAATTTATCAAACCTAGCCGGTGAAGATCTCACAAACTTCACGACACTTCTAACTCTTGTAACCGAATCATGAACGTTTTTCAAACCGTCGGTCACAATAAGATTTAGGACATATGTAGTACATCGAACATGTAAACACTCACTACTTATTATTGACTTATTGTCCTCTCTAAACTTATTCTTAAGATACTCAAGTGTGGTATCGTTAGACAAGATATTGTCAACCGTTATTATCACAATCCGCTCTAACCCGTACTCTTTTATTGTGGTCTCGAAGGTCTTTCCAATGATCTCCTCTTATTAATTGGAAATTAAATGAAAATTAATAATCTTTTTGTTTAATTTCCAATCATAATTTATAAAATAGACAGTTAAAGACATATAGTTCAAGTTTTTGATCGATGTCTACGTATCATTAGTGAGGCAAACTTTTTGACCCCCTAATTAGTTTTTCAACAAAACTTTTTGTACACCATATAATTTAATAATATCATTCACCACCATGTGGTGAGAAGGAATGTCAAACCTAGGTTCCAAGAACTTAAAATATGCTTGGAACCCTTCACCTTCACAAACCGAAAGGGTAGCTCGTCTATTATGGCCATACGACCTAGGTGACTCCTACACCCATTCGAATCATACTTAGTATACCCCTTCAATGTTCCCCCGGCGCCCACTACTCCCATCCACCATTTTTTAAATCAAAATTTTAATTTAGATTGTCTATTTTCTTGTAAAGAACATCTAATTGGACTCTTTTTGCATTGTTTTTCTAAGTGGACCATCCATTGGCATGTATCATGTCTTTTGTAGTGACATTCATATACCTTACCACAATGGTTACACTTGGCTTGTGGGTCATATGGGTTACCACCCTCTAACTCATGGTGAAGTGATTCCACATAGCTGAAGCAAGTTTCTTCTTTGGTGGGCCTATTGGGTGTAGGAGTAGGGGTAACGGAACTGGCACCAGTGCTACTAGTATTCAGACTTGGCCCACTATCTATGTAGTTGACTCACAAACTCACAAATACCTGACATGATGCAAAAATCACAATTGATTGGGGCTTCGGTTTTGAAATCTCAAAATTACTTGGGTTTCAATTTTGAATCCAAAAATAGTATGACGTTTCAAAACTAAAACGCCAAAATTACGTAGGGTTTTAAAATATTATATTAGGTTAGGGATTTTAGTATGAGCCTCTAGCCTAATTTAGGGTTTCAATCCTAAACCCTAAATTAGTCCCAAATCGACAAATTACAATCAACCATTCGAATCAATACAATCAATCTAATCCTCCACAGCATACAAACACAATCTCATCTTTAAAATCCATTGATCAATCTCATCCTCCATAGTCCAATCCATTGACAAAATAAAAATAAAAAAATTGAGAGGGGTCTTGAAATACTTACAAAGATGGAGAGAGAATGAGGTTTGGTGCTCGAAGACAGCGTGAGCTGCAACGGCGACAACAACGGTGAGAAAGGCTGAGATTTGAGATGAGGGTGACGGGCAACGGGGTGAGAGAGAGAGAGAGGTCTGAGTGAGTGAGAGAGGATTCTGGGTGTGGAACTCGACACCGAAGATGGGGTGGGTGGGCACATTAGTTAAGCTTAATGAAACGACGTAGTTTTGGAGATGTCCAAAATGATGCTATTTCATTATAAGTATATATAAACTCTTGCTGGGCTTACAGATTCGGGCTGGTACCTTGCCGACCACATTTGACGGACAAGGACCTCACCCTGCTTAGGAGGGGTCAGATCATGGAGGGCAGGCGGATGGGGTGCGGAGCCCCACCTCCAACCCCTGGTATGTTGTGGGATAGCGTGCCCACCACAATTTTATTTTTTACTACTGAATCATGATACTAATGAGACCCGCATGCTATTGTACCTAGGCAAGCACATGGTGCCTTACGCTGTTATGCAGCAATTGGTTTGTTGTAAAACACTTTTATGTCAGCTCCAATAATCTCCAACATTAGAAACTATTAGTAACACACTGTCAACATAGATTGCAGCTTCAACACCACCATGCATGCGTGGTCCTTGCCGTCCAATCCAATGTTAGTTTTAGTTCACATTTTTTTCTTTTATATTTCACGTAGGACCTATTAATTGTATTGAACCTATACTAAAAAAATAAAAACTCTAGATTAAGGTAAATTTCTCAAATTGATGTATTAATAATTGTTGTTTGTGATGAGGTCTCATCTCTATTCCTGTATAATCTCTCTTTTAAAATAATACTATATCTGCACTTGCTGAAAAAAAATAGAACTACATACTTGAATGCGCCCCGAAAGAAGATCAAGAAGAAGAAAAGAAGAACGGTAATCTTTAGGAGTCTTTGAGTTGTTAACAATGGGGTACTGGTTAGTGGTTAAGTCTAGCTAGCAGGGTCATGATTTAGTGCTCTTGATCGTCTCTATGTATTGGTAGAATTCGGTACTAGTCATAAACCTGCCGATGTATAGTTACGTTTCTTAAAAGAACATCATATGTAATTAAATATATATATATATATATATATATATATATATATATATATATACACACACTTGGAGCCATTATAAAATAAATAATTTTTTTAAGAAGTGTGAATATTAGAACCTTAATTTCCAAAGTTTAATTGGGCATATTGATCTTTTCTCCCATTTGTTTTTATTCTAGTGCTAGAAAAACTCACGGTAAAGTGGAGATCAAAGAGACAAAGAGCTCTTAATATGATATGCCAAAATAGCTCGATCTGGCCATCAATAGTATAAATAACTTGCAGGCCTCTTTAACTTCCTAAGGATTTAATAAATTCATAAATTCTTTAATTACGAAAACTATAAAAAAAGCTGGCATGAGTTGAGAAAATCAATCAAATTTGAAGATTCATCAGTTAATTAATTTTCCATTTTCCATTTCATCGCATGGCCTTATAAATTTATAGATCGATATAATTAACTCTCCATCATTACAATTTCAGGCTCAATTAAATTAATGCTCTTCATGATCAGTCACATGATTTAAGTTGGCGATATATAGATTGATCATCAAACTCTTTTCATTAGATTTTCATGTCAATTGTCATTTTTTCTTGCATCATATTGCTAGAGACAATTAATTCAGAAACTCGATGGAAAACCCTTAGTACGTAATCTACACAAATATTGAAAGAGGCATGTAGCACCCAGCCAAGTTCAATATTTTTGCTGTAGTGTTTACCCTTATCATGACTATGGAGGTGAATCCATGAGATCATTTTCAGGAAAGTCATAAGTTAGACTGAGATGAGATTCCTTTGCCCATCTCGTTCATGTCCATCTGTATTTCCAATTTCCCCACCATAACCAGACACGTCAATTGCCACCAGTACCTCAGGATTAAAATTTTCCTTTCCGCTGCTATCTGCATTTATGATGATTTTCTTTTCTGGAGCTGCTTGCTCTTTGGTGGATGGGGTGGAGGATAGCTTGTAATCTTTGCTTTTACCCCACACTACAAGATATAAGCCTACTACTATGATAATGGCACCAAGTATCCTGCACAATTGATTAAGAAAAATGGTTAGTCCTTGATCTCTTTTTCCTATTGTTTGGTTGGCTGTGGTGATGGTGGAGTAAAGCTTGATGGATACCTTCCAAGATACATTTGCTCTGCCAGAACGATGGAGCCCATAACAGCAACAATAACCATGCATAGGGGATTAAAAGCTGTCACAAAAACAGGACCTCTGTCTTTCATTATCACTCCTTGAATGTAATAAGCCAACCCCGAACAGATTACACCCTGCAGGAATGTATTAATTCTCTGGTTAAAATGAATAGTTATGCCATTCATAATTTACGTACCATTACGTGGGATCCATCACGTACCATTATATAAAAAACAAAAAAATCAAAATATTATTTTTTTAATGTCAATTGACGTGAGAAATTAAGGCTTCTATATCGATATGTGTTTTGAGTAGGGGTATAACCGGTCTGGTTTGATTCGGTTTTGGATATATTTTAGAACCAAACCAGTATATATCGGTTTTGATATTTGAAGAACCGATACCGCACAGATTACACCCCTAAACAAATACTTTTGGTTTTACCGATTTCGGTTTGGTTCGGTCTGATTTTTTCGATATATTATATAATATATATATATATATAATATATTATATATATATATAATATATTATATTATAGTACATAATAATATAGAATATAGTGATAATATATTGTAGTATATTATAATATATATTATAATTTTATTATAGACTATATATAGTGATCATATATTATAGTATATTATAATATATAGTGATATAGTATTAATATAACTATTAATACAATAGACTATAGTAATAATATATAATTATTTATATAGAAATTTAAAATTTACTATTATATTAATTATTAATTTATCATATAATACAAACATATTTTATACAATATACAAAATTAAAATATATATGTATATATATATATATATATATATATATATATCGGTCTGGTCCAATTCGGTCTGGTATTAGATAAAAGAAAATTAGAACCGGATTTATTTTGACCAATTTAAAAAATAAAATAAAACCGGCACGGGACCCAACCAAACCCAGTACTGGTTCGGTCTAGTCTAGTTTTTCAGTTTTTTATTTTTAACACGTAGTCTTGAGGGTATTTTGATCCATATATATATATATATATATGACCAAAAAGTGACCTCGAGGAAGCCATCCATTAAGTCGATGACAATTTCTAAATTAATATATAAATTCTCTCTTCGTGTAGTCTTACACTGTAGAGAGCTGCCAGTAATTTAACATCCCAATTTATAGACCAGATGGCAGTGTTTCCTTTCTCCATTACTAGTGCCACTACGGTGCCTTCGAGAGACCCTAACAGGCATATCCAAGCTGTAAGAGAGAGCTCTGCAGGGTATGTTTTTAGTGTGATTGCCTGGAGATCAAACAAACCATCAGGTTATTTATATTTTTATATATATATATATATATAAATAAATAAATAAATAAAATATAAATATCGTAGATTATACGATGAAACAGTCGTTTACTTGCAGAATCATGAAACAAGCCCAGCTGAAGCATCCAATTGTGATCATTATGGCACCTTTGATTGAATGTTGAAGATTTGCTCCACCGCTTTGCTGTTGGTGGCCACTTCTTCCTTTTGTCCACATCAACTCGATAATTGGGCCTTTCACCAGTGTTATGACCATGGCTCCTGCAACCGTTGCTATGGTCCCTACCACCTTAGCTTGGCTACGGATACTTTTGAATCTTAGCACCTCAAGCCTAGGAAGAGATGCAATTCAAAATAAAATAAGATTCTCACATTTACAAACAAAGAAAGGCGTTCATGTCATCTTTCGGGAAAAGTCAGCTTGTAAAGTTCATATATATAAATATATATATATATATATATATAAAACAAGAAAAATAAATATTTGTTACAAATTATTTATAACGATAATAATTATTTACTATCAAAATATATTTATTTTAATAAAAAATAATCATTTTTGTAAGAAATAGCTAGTCACAAATAAGCAGTTTTCTTGTAGTGATATATATATATATTTGAACATAGCTATTTTACAACTTAATTTACAATTTTTACACAACTTTAATGGAAGAGTTGTGTAAAATATTCAGAACAATTGTGTCATTTTTGTTGCATGCAGTAATCATATATGGTGATAAGTTTTTCCTCTACAGTTTTGGTTACCTAAGGATGCAGGCCATTAGAAAAGTAAGGGCAGGAAGAATATTGGTCATAGCAGCTGCAAAAGTTGCAGTTGTATACTTCATCCCCAAAAAATACAAGTTCTGGTCAATTACTGGCCTGTCAATGGAAATTAGAAGATATAAGATATAATGCCATATCAGAAAATATGATATTATTAGAGGTAGTACTTGTTTAGTATAGTAGAGAATTTACTCCAGTAAGCTGAGCACTATTAGTTTGGTGAAGATTGGAAGTGTCATCTTTGGCCTTACTTTCCTGTAAACAAGTAGATCAGCAAAACACTCAATCCCTTACCCCTTGTACACATATAATAATCTGGCAATGGATGGAGAGAGAGAGAGAGAGAGAGAGAGAGAGAGAGAACTTGTCTAGAAGCACTGCAAAAGGGGCAATGGCAACAAAGGCAACGACATGGCGGTAGACAACGAGTACATAATTGCTCATCCCCTGGTTTAGGGCAGCCTTAGTGAGAACATCCATTCCTGCAAAACCAAACTGCAAGAATATAACAGCAAGGAATGGTTTCATTCTCTCAAACGTGCTATGTGCTTGGATATTCATGATCATAGCTTTAGGATCGATCGAGGGCTGCTGGCTCCCACTAAATATTAAATGGAACAACAGATGTAGAAATTATTTTCTGCTGCTCGAGGGTGTCCAATGGCTCCAATTGTGCTGGTTATATATAGAAGGCTGTCGATGCAGTACATTATTTACTTTTCACAAAATCCAAGGGACTCCACTACTGAATTAGAACTCAATTATTACTCACAGGCCACTATAGTGACATCAAATGAGTTTAATTAATTAGTCTCTCAATACTACTCGCTAATTGGTAATACATTCATGGTTAAGAACGCTTTGAATCCTAGTGCGCTTACATATTTAAAGCTAGGGTGGTTTGACACTGTACGTTTAGGGTCACTTATTTTGCTGGTGGAGTTGCTTTGGGATCCATTTCATAAAGTTGCTTTAATTTCATTAATTAATGTTTCGGTTTTAAATTTCATATTTAATTAATACTTTCGACTAATTATTTAAAAATATATTTTTTAATGAGTAATACTATATACAATTCTTTAACGTGAATCTCTAATTTATCAGCATTTTTTTAAAATAGTGTGCATAATTAGTAAATTCTAAAATTATACAAATCATTTATCTTTTCGATTATTCTTGATTTTATATTGGAGGTGACACGACAGCTTGCATGAGATTGGCCGCTGGTTGCTTTGTGCATGGCAGAATAATTTAATATTCTAAAACAGTGTACACGATTTGTTTAATTAATTAGCAATATGGTCTCTAAGCTTAAAAGTTAAATTTATTTTTACCCATTACACTTCTAGTACTACTGACTAAATCAGTCAAATATTCTTTACTACTTCTCAACTATTACTAAATCTATCAGGATTAATGTCATGTCCGTACCAATAATTAGCTGGAGGAAATTAAAGTCCCATGCAGTAGAAATTGACAACCATACGTGACATGATGTGAAATAGAAGGTTGCTGCTTAATGTACTATTCAAGTTTTTATAGAATTTGAATATCTCGAATGTAAGAGAAATAAACAGTATATCGCTTTATAATATATATATTTTTTTCTAAGCAAGCTTTTCATAGATAAACTTCATATTACAAGATATAAGATTTAATGGAATAGGAGTCCCCAACAATCATTCTAAAACCAGCAAATACAACACTAATGAAAAGAAAGAAAGAAAGAAAAAAGAAAAAAAAAAAGAAGGCTTTGGAACCAAAAGATTGACTCACACCCATTTCCCTAAAAGGGAAGCCGTTTGAAACGGTTTTAACATGGTCTGATAAATAAACTATAAGATTACGATTAGAAGCCGTAGTGAATAGTGTGCTGCAGTTTGCTGGGTTGGACTGGCTGAAGTAGACTTCCACGATCATTTTCTCTTGGTCCTTGGTTAGGGAAAGCAGAAACATAGACGAGTAGCAATCGAAGAAAGGGTCGTATCACCGGCAAAGGACCTCCACTGACTGTGAAGGCATGTGTAGATCATGCGCCACCGTTTGCATAAAAGTAAACATCGGATCTAAGAGATCCGAGGCCACAGAACCTAATGGTGCAGCGTGCGGCAGCAACAGGCCCATCCTAGTGCGGCAGCACGTGAATCTCACTCGAAGTATGAGCCGCGCGTAAGGCACACGTACCACTCTTTTGGGAAGCTTTTTTCTGCCATCTTGAAGATCGGCGGCTAGAGGCCTTGATGGTAGGGAGCATTGCGATCGATGGTGGCCAGTGGATAGCAGATCGGCCCTTTTCGGTACTATGGGTAGAAAGCTAGAAACAAACCGAAAAAAGGGAGTATGGACAGGTTCGGCAAAGCTAGATAGGGGAGGGAGGGTGGAGCTGACTATCCACACCCCCCCCCCCTCTCTTGCTGGTGGAGATTGGGTTATATTGAATGATGGGGGAGGTTTTTTCTTGGAGGGAAAATAGAACGGAGATAGAGAGGATTTTTTTTCTATATTATAATATTTATTCTCATTTAAATAGTATAGATTGTTTCATATATCTATATCGATTTCTCCCACTTAAAAACTGATAAAAAACTTTGCAAAGTTCTATATCCAATATATGGAAGACATAGTTGTAGCAAAATTATTTTCAACTGGAACAATGTCTAGGTGTTGCTCCCAATTTGTGTTTGGTAGGTGGTTGAACATTAATGACAATAAGTATTTAAAGTACTATTCCAACATTAATATTACATCTTATATATATATATATATAGAAAAATTCTACTTATCCCTTATATCATAGAATTTCTACGGCTTGGGATGACTGTCTATTTTCAACTATAATTTCTAAACAATCTTTTCAGACACCACGTTCTCACAACTGCTATTGTCAATGATCATCTCGTAGACTTTATCAAAAACTATGCAGGTCTTGTGAAAAATATTGATTCTCAACCAATCGTCCCTTGAATCACCCTTGGGAGTCAGTAGACTCTTACGAACGACCAGATTCTCATGGCCATCACAATACAACATATCTCCATCCTCATCATCATCGTACACAGGCTTTCCAATCTCCTTAGTTTCTTCTACCACATCATCCTCAATTAGGAAATTTTTTCCTTTCTAATTAGCAAGTTTCCTGCACTCAATCACTTTATGCTCATGTTCACCACATCTGAAACATTTAATATTGAGTTACAACTTTGACCTTGTGGTGGCTGGTGGGCAAGACGAGATTCTTGAGGGTGAACTGCTTGACTGCTTTGATCGCTTATGAACACTGGCATCCTATTTTGCTGCTTCTCCACGATAAGTGCACACTGGTATACTTTGAAAACTGTCCACAACGAGTGAAGGTTGAGGACATCTTGTAGGGACTGCTATGCCTCAACCTCTTCCTGAGGTTGAAGTTCCCTTTCACATGCCTAAACTTGTTGATGGAGAGGTACTTTTTTCGAAAGAGGAGATAGAGGAATCGGCGGCCCCATTCAAGTATGCTATAGTTCTGAAGTTCTTAAGACAGAGGCCATCGTTGGATGTGATTAGATCGTTTATTCATAGCAGATGGGGTCTAACATCTCAACCTATTGTTTCTGCCATGCAAAGATCTCGCAACGTCTTTGTTCGATTATCCAATGAAGAAGATTTCAATAAGATGTTGTCCAGAGAAGTGTGCGATATTGATGGTATTTTCTATCATGTATTTCACTGGTCTCTAGATTTCAGAGAAGATGTAGAACCTTCGATCGTTCTAGTGTGGTTGACTCTACCGGGTTTACCACCAAATTTCTATCATGAGTCTTTCTTATAGAATATTGTGGCACCGTTGGGGACCTATATTCGTAGAGATAATTCTACTCAGTGTGCTACAAAAACTAATGGGGCTATTTGTGTGGAGATGGATGCAGCATAGGAGCCTTTGAAGGCTTTTTGATTGGTAACTCTAATAATCCGTCCAGTATTTTCTAAGAAGTTTCTTACGAGAACTTGCCGACTTTTTGTGGCAGTTGTCAAATGCAAGGGCATAACACTAAAACTTGTAAGTGGGTAGATGGAAAGAAGGAGGTGATGGATGGAAAGAAGAAGGAGAATGAGAAAGTGAAAAAAGTTTGGGTTAAGAAAACACAGGACATTGATGGTACGAATAATGGGAAGGAAAATCTTAATACAGTGCGAGTTGAGGAGACTCAGATTTGTGACGGTGAGAATTCAACATCGGTTCGTGAGGAAACTGTTGGTAATGATGGGCACATCCCTAAAGTAACCCCTCTACCTAAGAAGATTGTCTTAAAGATGGAGACTGGGTAAAAATTGCTGAAGGAAAAGGAGAAGGAATCTGAGGTAGAGCTTGGTGTACCAGGGTTGAATCATGTGCAACCTAGTATCTTGGGCTTTTCTCCAGCTGTAGAGGACACTTTGTTTGTTGCTAAAGTGCAACAGGATTCTTTGTGTGCCGTGGTGTAGGATGACAAGGGTCGAGAACTAGGAGAACTTGAGATTTTTTTGGCCGAAGGGATGGGCAGAACGAAAGGCTTCTCAAGTGGTATTGTTTTTTTATCAGGAGATGGTTTTAGTCGAAGAAGTAGAAAACCCCAGATACCGTGCCACCATCTGTTCCTCCATTTTAGATAAATCATTCTGAGTTATCAATTAATAGAACTCTTTTGCATAATCATCAACAGATCTCGTGCCTTGCCTCAATGAGTGAAGTCGTTGAAACAAAGTTTGAATGTAGCCGAAAGGGAGGAAGTGGCCCTTCATCTTCTCCCAATCAGTAATCTTGGCCTTGCTTTGCCTATCTCGTGACCGCCTCAACTGTTGCCACCATGCAGATGCTCTACCTTTGAGTTTGATGGCGACAGGTTTAACTTTGACACGATCTGGGACTTCCTTATAAAAAAATATCCGCTCTACTTTATTTAACCAATCAATGAACCCTTCAACCTGTAACATACCAGAAACTCGAGCAAATCCACTTTGAAATCGAGGTCCCCATGGCACTCATCTCAACCACGGTGCTCCCAGAATAAAGCGTGATTGTGATACTGATTTTTGAAACTGGAATTGGAATCGTGATCTTCCATCTCATGATTGCCGATATCTTGTGTCGTTAGATGCCGGGTTAATTGTGCAACTTGCTTATGCAAATCCTCAATCATCACATCCTGAACGCTACAATCAAGGTGCAGGACTTTCTCGTTCGAAACTTGCCCACGATGACTATGACCACCAGCCATGGAAACGGATGAGAAATCAACCCAGGCAAGATGCTTAAGCTCTGATACCAACTGATACTGGACAGAATAACGATTATTCTGCAGACTAGTTTCAACAGATAATTCATAGGGAAGGAAGACAAGAGCATCACCCAAAATACAGAGAAAATTACTCTGATGCTCAATTCAAAATTAGGTATTTTGGGCTTGAAAAAGATGTACACTGAGCATAGTTAGGTGACCATGACATGCGTGCTGAAAAGAGCTTTCCGAATTGGGGCCATATGCACGAATTTGATACCCGTAGCTAAAGTTATGGCCAAAATAATGAAACGTGTTCAAAACTGTCTCAATCAGGGAAATATTATGATTTCTTGCCATCTTTACGTTGATCTGCCACCTCAAGGTATTTCAGCACCATCAACTTGCAATCTGACAACTCAACATCATCTGACTTGAATCCTCTTGCATCAGTCATCCTGGGTTGGAAAGAACTTGCCCTCGAGTTCACAGTAGCTTCATCGGAATTAACAAAACTAGGCCTCATGTGTTTCACATTAAATACATCATAAGTCTTTAAATGGTTGGGGAGACACAAGTTGTAGGCATTATTATTGATTTTCTATAGAATCTCACAAGGTCCAAATATTCGCTCTTTAAGCTTATTATACTTTCCAACAGGAAAATGATCACGAATTAATACCATCCAAACAAAATCACTAACATAAAAAAGTACCTGACGACGATGACTATCGGTTTGATAATTTCTAGTCATCGTCGACGACGACGACGAACCTTGTACTTGGTGTTGCTCTCGTGAATGTGTAGTTTCACTAGCTAATGGATGCCTCAAAGATGTTCTACCATCTCATATGCCCTGTGATTCAAACGACCTACACGTAGAATAGGGGCTAAGTCAAGCACACTAGATGGGTTTTGACCATAGACAATCTAAAATGAGCTCAGTCATGTGGTTTTGTTCTTGGATCTGTTATAGGCGAATTCTGCTTGAGAGAGAGCCAGATCTCATTGCTTTGATTTATTTCCTGCCAAACTCCTCGAAAGATTGCCCAAACTCCGGTTCACCACCTAGATCTGACCATTTGTCTCGGGTTGGTACGTGCTATTGAAATTCAACTTTGTCTCCAGTTTCTCTCATAAATTGCTCCAAAAATGACTAATGAACTTGGTGTTATGATCTGAAGTGATGGACCAGGGAACACCATATAAATGAATAATCTCCTTGAAGTAAAGATGAGCGATCCAAGCATCATCCATTGTTTTCCTGCAAGCTATAAAATGAGTCATTTGGGAAAACCTGTTAAACACAACCAAAATAGAATCTATGGATTGTTCGGTACAGGGTAAGCCCAACACAAAGTCCATACTGACATCGAACCAATGGGCCTCAGGAACAATCAATGGAGTGTACTGGTCTGCATTAGTGAGAACCTCTTGAATCTCTGACACACATAGCATTGCTCCAAATAATGAGCCACATCATTGGTCAATTTGGGCTAATAGTAATCAGAAGAGATTATGGCCAACGTCTTATCTTGCCCAAAGTGACCTTCGCTATGAAGTTCACTAATAATTTGTTGCCTCAGTGAACAATTTGGGATGCACAACTGTAATCTACGAAATAAATAACCATTGTGTAAAACAAAATCATTTCATCGACCATCAGTTACCTCTCGAAATATCCTCCCGAATAAAGGATTTGTTGTATACATGTCACTAAAAGCCTCAAATCCTACAACTCTGGTACTCATGCTGGTGAGGAGTAATGTAAGATGACCCAGAGCATCTATCACATGATTCAAATTTCTTGATTGGTGCTGCAACGAAAATGTGAACTCTTGTAAGTATGCTACCTACTTGGCATGCTGCTTGCTCAACTTGTGCCGAGCATGGATGTACTTCAGGGCCTTGTGGTTAGTGATAAGGATGAACTCCCTTTGTACCTGGTAGTGATGCCAATGCTTCAGGGACTGAATTATGGCGTAGAACTCCAGGTCATAAGTAGAATAATTCTTTTTCGCCCTGATAGCTTTTCACTGAGAAAAAGGCTATTGGTCACCCCTCTTGAGTCAAAATACCACCAATGCCAATCCTAGATGCATCACAATTGACCTCGAACACCTTCTTAAAATTTGGAAGTGCTAAAACTAGTGCCTCCGACATCTTTTGCTTGACCATTTGAAAACTGGCTTCTGTCTCCTCAGACCACTGGAATTCACGTCCCTTGAGGCACTCAGTGATGGGAGCAATCAAAGTGCTAAAGTTTCTGATGGACCAGGAGTAGAAGGACGCCAATCCATGGAAACTCTTGACATCGTGCAAGGCCTTAGGTTTGGGCCACTCTAAGACCACATTTATCTTCTACATGAATACTATCAGTAAATACAACAAAACCAAGGAAAGTTATAGAAGTAGTAAAGAAAGAACATTTCTTCTGATTGATGAATAGATGCTCCATTCTCAACATATCAAAAACAGCTCGAAGGTGATCAAAGTGTGATGCCCATATCAGACTATAAATGAGGATATCATCAAAAATGAATTTCCCCATAAAAGGCCATAAAACTTTATGCATAAACCTCATAAATGTACTTGGCGTATTGGACAGCGCAAACGGCATGATCATCCATTCATACAAACCATGCTGCATCTTAAACACCATCTTCCACTCATCTCTAGACCTTATTCTGATTTGGTGGTATCTGTTTTTAAGGTCAATTTTTGAAAAGACCTTAGAATCGGACGTAAATCAAATAACTCCACCAAATCATGGATGTAGCCCCTATCCAATAACTCCACCACCTGACGCTACAACTTTTCATATTCCTTGGGACTGAGGTGATAAGCAGGTCGATTTGGCAAACTCGACCCTATAACAAGGTTGATCTGATGCTGAATATCTCTCATAGGCGACAGCCCAGGAGGAAGATCTTTTGGCATCAGGTCAGAAAAATCTGCTAGTAGCTACTGCACCTCTGCTGCTAAATTTGGACTCACGTCTACTGCACTATTCCCACAAGGCAGTAAGGCATAAATCACATCTTCACGCTCAATCTCCTCTAAAAACCTGGACATAGAAAGCAAGTTATTACTACTGGCGACCAGGGTAGGAGTGGTTCCTTCTTGGCAAGGTGCCAACACAATCTTCTTTCCTTTGATACTAAGGGAATACATATTCTTTCACCCATCGTGAGTAATACTGAGATAATACTGTCAAGGCTTGCCTAACAATACATGACAAGCATCCATAGATACAACATCACACCAAGCATTCTTAAAATACTTTCTACCGATCGAAAAAGACACTAGACATTGCTCATCTACTGTTACCTCACTACATTTATTCAGCCACTGACATTTTATACGGCTTGGGATGACAATCTGTCTTCAACTGTAATTTCTAGACAGCCTCTTCAGACACTACCTTCTCACAACTGTCACTGTCAATGATCATCTTACAGACTTTACCACTCTCTGTGCAGGTTGTGTGGAAACTATTGGTTCTCAACCAATCGTCTCCTGAATCATCCTTGGGAGTTAGTAGACACTTGCGAACGACTAGGGTTTCATGGCCATCACCATACAACACGTCTCCATCCTCATCATCATTGTACATAGACTCTCCAATCTCCTCAGTTTCTTCTACCACGTCTTCCTCAATCAAGAGATTTTTTCCTTTCTTCTTAGCAAGCTTCTTGCACTCAGTCACTCTATACCCCTGTTCACGACATCTGAAACATCTAATATTGGAGTTACAACTTTGACCCTACTATGGCTGGTGGGCAAGACGAGATTCTTGAGGGCGAACTATCCGACTGCTTTGATCGTTTCTAATCATTGGCCTCCTGTTTTGCTGCTTCTCCACGATGAGTGCATGCTGGTATACTTCAGAAACTGTCCACAGCAAGTGAAGGCTAAGGACATCCTGCTAGGACTGTCGCAATCCCCCCAAATATCATGACACTATCTGCTCTTCCGTTTTAGATGGATCATTCCAGGCTATCAATTGATAGAACTCTTCCGTATAATCATCAACCGATCTCGTGCCTTGCCTCAACTAGTGAAGTCGTTGAAACAAAGTTTGAGTGTAGCCAAAAGGGAGAAGTGACCCTTCATCTTCTCCCAATCAGTAATCTTGGCCTTACCCTGCCTGTCCTGGGTCTGTCTCAATTGCTCCCACCATGCAAATGCTCGATAAAAAATTCGCTCCACTTTATTCAACCAATCAATAAACCCTTAAGCCTGTAACGTACCAAAAAATTCGAGCAGATCCACTCTGAAATCGAGGTCCCCACGATTCTCCTCTCGACCACGATGCTCTCAGAATAGAGTACGATTGTGATACGGGTTTTTGAAACTGGAATCGAAATAGTGATATTCCATCTCACGATTATCGATATCCTGCACCTTTAAACTCTGGGTTAACTGTGTAACTTGCCTATGCAAATACTCAATAATCAAATCCTGAACGGTATGATCATAGTGTGGGAGTTCCTCGTTCAGAGCCTGCCCATGACGACCACGACCACGAGCCATGGAAGTTAATGAGAAATCATCCAAAGAAAGAGGCTCAAGCTCTGATACCAACTGATGCCGGATAGAATAACGATTATTCTGTAGGTTGGTTTTAACAAATAATTCAAAGGGAAGGAAGATAAGAGAATTGTCCAAAATACAAAGAAAACGACTTTGATGTAGGGGCAATACCCGCATATGTGGGGGCGGGGTCACCCCTTCCCAGCACCTCGCCCTCGCATATGCGGAAGGTGGTGTTTCCACCCCCGCACCCCTCCCCTGGGAGGTAGGGGCAGGGCCCCCCACCCCGGTGCCGGGGGGCGGTGGCAGACATCCCATCCACCCCGCCCCCTCCCACTTCAGTCCCATTCAACTTAAAAATTATTTCTAGGTCCAAAAATATTGTTTTAGACCCAAATCTAAATTATTATAGAATTTAAATTGTAAATTAAAATTAAAATATATAACAATAATTTAAAAACTGATAACATAAAAATTAATAAAATTTGTTAGATTTGTTCACAAGAGTGTTAGACTTATTCACAATATTGTATTGGATTGACTTTTAGGCCAACCTTTATATAGTAGGTCAAGCCAATACAAAAGTCTTACTTGAGTAATGTGGGATTCACTATTGAGGCCAAGGCAATACAAGAGTTTTGGGCATGACCACGATAGGAAATCATGATTTTTCCCTGATTGTCGACAATATGATTTCATTGCAAAAAACATGTTAGCAACGAGATAATTTCCTTGCTAAAATATTTTAGCAACCATTTCATTTCCTTGCAAATAAAAGAGTACAAATAATAAAAAAGTTCATTACCAACTATATATTTTCCTTACAAAAATATTTATTCATTGCAAAAACATTTAGCAACGATATAATTGCTTTGCAACGATGACAATATTATTGTAAGAACTAATGATATATTGAAGGCTATGATTGTGGAACATAAAGATGACAATATTATTGTAAGAACTAATTATATATGTATGTTCTTGTGCACTACATGTTTGAAATTGATATGTTGTTTGGATTTATTAATGATATAATAGATCATGTGAGATGAGATTGTAAGAGATGATCTAGTCAATCCAATGGTGCAAGAGGCATTGCAGATGATTTTTTTATAAGTTCATGACAGTATATGTATATGTCCAATAAATTTAATTGCATTGTGAAGTAATGGAAAGTAGGTTATATATAGACGATTTGTTGGAATTTTAAATCATTTGCTCGTTTGCAACAAAATTTAAAACCTAGCACCAATTAAATTACCAAAGCTAAAAAAAATAATTGCAATGAAAAATGTAGCTAAATTTGTGACAAATTTGATGCATTTGCAACGGCGCATGATTACGTTGTAATAAAAAATTTCTGGTCGAAATATACTTTTGCAAGGTATACAATTCATTGCAACTTAACAATTTGCAAAGAACACAATTCGTTGCAATAATGTGAAGTACTTTTGCAACGAAAGTGTTTAATTGCTAAAATACATTTCCAAATGTCGATTTGCAAGGAAAATACATTGTTGTTGTAATACAATTGAAACGAATATAAATCGTTGCAGACTTGCATTTCTATATATATATATATATACACGTACCCTCCTTAATTTAATATCCACGAGGATTAATATAAATTTATATAAGCAGTACGTACGTATACGACATATCAAGGGTTGCTTTGAATAGTGGAGACTTTTTTTTGGAAATCAAATGGGTAGTGGAGACTAATTGAGAGCGTACAGGAGCCGTGTCGCGATACGATACTATGCAGTGTCTCCAAATACAACCTCCTACACTCTCTTTCCTCATCTATCCAACGTGGCGTTTTTGTCCTTATCTCTTATTTTACACGTTTTTCTTTTTATTTTTTCTAGAACATTGTAAATGGAAAAAAGATATTTATAATTGTAAATTGTGTAACTATCGTGTAATTATTTAAAAAATATATATATATAAAATTTACATAAAAAAATTAATTTTTTAATAATAAATCTCACTCTTTTTCAAAACGATTACGTAACATTTATACATTTTACAATTATATATAAAATTACTCTAATAAAATATGTTGGCCCGCATTTTTATCGAGCCCATGGCCTGCTTCTATTATCGCCGTATTACTTTATACAATTAATGTCGTAACACTATTCTATCATTTTTTTTACAATTATTTAATAAAATATTATTTTTTTAGAAATTCATTTATGTTTTCTCTTAATTTTGATGCGTTTGAATTTAAAAAAGTAATATTTTATTAAGTAGCTACGTAAAAGTTGAGAAGTAATTGTGTCTTACAGTACCGATTAAAAATCTAATACGGTCTAGAAAATTTACATAGACTGCAATAAATGATGTAGAACATTATATATATCTAAACTCTTTTCTCAAGTTTAAGTTTCCGCTTACTCACTTAGTAGTGGTGAATCTTCGTAAAGCTATCAGCGTTTGCCCAGTACTTTTCTCGCAAGTTCATAACATTTTTGCAGCCACATAGCCACCGTTCGAATATTCAATCGGATCCGTTGCTGATACGCATGGAGGAGTTGGAACAAAAGAGAGAGTCCATCTTGAGTTGCCACCACTTTAGAAAGGGATCTTGAATTGTTCTTGGAAACTCAAAAGACTTTAATACCATACACACTATTATTTATTATTTTATTATTATTTTTTACCTATTTTCATATATTTTTTATTACTAATTACAGAATATTTAAAGTCACCTCACTACCGTAACACAACTTAAGAATATGTATTACCATAAAAACGTACATCTGTTTGGTATATTTGTTGATATATAAGTACGGTACCACGTACGCTGTCTGTCAGCGCTATAGCTCAAGATTGTATGAATGCTTTGCTTGTTGAAATGATGGTCATTAGTGTATTCTTCATTATAGTGATTCTTATACATATATATATATATATATATATATATATATATATATATATATATATCTTATGACTAGAATTATTTTTACTTGTACTCATAGTGTAGACTCATGATTAATATAACTACGTACGTACGACGTACCTTGTGACCATGATCAGACTAGCTAATTAGCTAGCTAGGGCTCGAAGAATTATAGTGATTCTTTTCCATATATACTTGCGTCCGGAAAAGATCGATGCGAGAACAGGTACTGCACCATGAGAGATGCAGAAACAAGTTGAGCGTAGTATGATGGCATTGATTGACTCCCATTGCATGAAGAAGACGTCTTTATATTTTTTTTTTCTTCTTTTTACTTTTCTTTAGTACTTTTGTGTATTTTGTGTTGCAAACAATGTGATCACGAGCTATATATGTGTGTGTATCTTGTTTAATTGGGTTTTATTTTCAATATTAATATAAACTTTAAGTAGTGTTCGAATGGCAAATTCAGACCGATATAAAAACATCGATCGGACATTAATGTTAGACAAGAATATTGCACACTGTTTGAACAAATAACGAATCCACTTTCGATACTTGGTTTGAAAAATGAGACAGCTTTCGATCGAACGACTTGATCCACTGTAATTCCCTATTAAGAGAGACTGTTCATAAGTTTCATCGTTTGATAACTGTATTATTATAAGTATTTGCATGCACATGAGTAAGCCTAGCTTTCAATAAAACCAGCGTCCAAAATTCTAGGTATTAGCAATTAATGAAACCTATGTCTATTTTAATAATATAAAAGAAAAATAAGTATTTGTGACGGATTATTTACCACGATAACGACTATTTGCAACAAAAACATATAACTCATTTTGACAGAAAATAATCATTTTTGTTGGAAATAACTAGTCACAAATAAACATTTCTCGATGATGATGATAATGATTGTTGTTGTTGTTATTATTATTATTAAGAGAATTATTGGGGGCCGGGGGGTGGAGATCGAATATATACATGTATATGTATTTTTTTTCAAAAATAAAGAAATTAAAAAAATAAATTTATTTATTCAATCTCAAATATGGCTGTCTAAATAATAGAGTCGTCGAGTCTTGAGTTTGAAAGATGCGACGAGTTTTTGCCGTGGTCCAACGTATATACATTATTAAGATCATGAGGAGATGGACATAAAAAAAAATGTACATTATTAAAGTTGCCACCATGGTTTGTTTAACATATCTGTCCAAACAAAAAAGAGTACTACTAAGGCAACAGAATCTTCTTTTTATCATCTTTCTATATACATGCACTACTTTTGCTTTTTTAGCTACTACTTTGGTTAAAACATCAGCTTTTTTCACGCGGGTCAAGATCGATTATGATCCTGAGCACGTAAATCCCACTATTCATGCAGACTTAGACCATAATGTTTTGTTTCCTTATGCTTTCTGCAATATTTCCATACGTACATACCCTACCCACATCTGCAATCTGGAATCCATTTTGTGGGCCTTAAATTTGGTTCCTATATAGCTAGCTAGTACGTACGTAAGTGCCTCTGCCAATTATATCAAATTAAGAACATTGTTTTACATCGGTACGCATGATGCTCAAACTTATCAAAGTTTCATTATTGATGTTTGGCCAACGTCAGAACATGATCATGGCGTTCCTGATAATTTGGAAGATACACTGATCTTCATAATTCGAAGATCTTGTACGTAAAAGAATCTTGGATTATTATATATGTATATATATATATATATATAGCTTAATTGGTGCCGACAATATTATTCTTTAGAATGTAAGTAACTAAGACGTTGTTTGAGGAATTGAAATTATAAAGGTGGATCGATCCATCTACTTGCTGTCCAAACTCTTGGATCAAGAGAAAAATAAAATCCTCCATCTCTAATCTTCTGAAAGAAGAGATCACGAGTTATTTAGTGCAAACTATTGTATGTTTTGGTCATTGTATTTCTCAAAGCATTATGTTGAAAAGTATAATGCTCAAAAGATCTAATGTTTTGCCCTAAATAGACATTATCTCTATTATACTTGAAATGGAAAATATTCTTAATTATCTAATGATCATCTAGAGTTGGAGGGGGAGAATATATTATAGAGTGTAAGTATAAATGATACGATATTTATTGAGTATTTAATATTGTTTAGTGATCCATGTTGACAAAGATATATAATGTTGTAGAGCTCAAACCTTATCTACCTATAGATATCTTTAAGCCTTAAAATTTTAATAATAAGAAGAGTTATACTGCAAGTCAATGCGTAGGATAAACTTTCTAGGCACTTTACATGACAAAATTTGATTTATAAGATTTAAACTTTAAATTTATTTTTGCAAATCAAATATTTTCGTGTCGTCGCTAGCAATTTGAAAGGTTGGTTCGCCACATCAACGTGCAAATATAATTTTTCTAATGATGAAACTCTTGTAGTGCATGCTGGCTAAGTTGGCAGAAAAAAAAGCATACGTGGGGTTTGTTTTGTCGTGCAAATACATGAGGATAGAAATCAGTGATGTGCTGTGATTTGGAAACAAATAATGCTGGAAATTAAAAAGGATTATGTTTTGACCCAATTGGTAATGAGCTTTTAATGTCAACATTGATGCCTATATATATATATGGTTTCTATAAATAGTTGCAAACCTGGCCTGGTTTAACCCAGTACACATGATATGTGAAATATTTGGTCCCCTTATTGGCAGGCTCGATCTCATGCGCGCGCGCGAGTGGATGTCCTATGCATGATGATGATAATCCACTTCTTCAGAGTAGATAATATAAAGCTTTTAATTAAGCTTTGATGCTTTCCGACATCATCAGAAAATTATAGTCCTTTTCCAGCCAGTATTTGACACTAATTAATTGGCTAATTTATATATAATGCATGAACATTAATATTGCATGGCCAGGCACGTAATAAGAACAAAATTATTCACTGTACTTTCACCACGATGATTTTGTCTTTCAGTTGCAATTTACCGGTTTGATATTTGTTGATGCAGTTTCCCACCTTTCGATTTTCCTTGTGGTTTTAATTGTTAAAGGATTATCAGCAAGAGAGAGAGCGGCCGGGGGGGGGGGGGGGAACTCTTCTTAGCGTATGAAGAGATTGTTGTCTCTCACTCGTTTTGATTTGATTATTCTAAAATTATTTATTCGGATGAATCGAGAATGACTACTTCATTTTTAGTTTAATCCCACGCACATTGAAGATAAAAGAGAAATGATATATACAAGTTTTAATTAAATACATAAATCTCGTATAAAAAAATAAAATGGATCTTACCATAAAAAAGTGTGAAAGAGATCCACATTTTTGCAAAATTTTGATAACATATTTTTACATTTAGGATTTGTATCTAAAATTGCTCAAGATAAGAAGATATTATATATCATCTTTTTCACTATGATTCTTTTGTCATATTAAATAATCGAAAAGTTATTCAATTATTATAAAGATATAGGACGACGACAAGGACGCCATTTATGCTGATCCTTTTATTATCCTTTCAATAAATGTATTCTAAAGGCTCATTGACTGGTCAAACGATGGATCAGCACTAAAAAGATCATGGCACTTAAAAGGCGTAATGTTGCCGTCGCTCGAAAGTGATCACATCCTCCTTTCTTTTGCTGACTGTAACGTCTCAAACACACAATTCAAGATCCACACTTTCTTAGTCAAAAAGCATTGTCTTTTGAGTTTCTAATTTGATCTTATATCGTTTTTCTCCATTTTGTTTTTCCTTTTCACTTGGATCAGTTCTAAAATGATGATAAACCTACAATTTTTTTTGCTAAGTCTTTCATAATTTTAATTTCAATCAAGTTAAATTAAAAGATTTAAATTAAGAAAATTTCAACATTTTTACTAGGGTGGCACAATCATATTTAGTTGGTTGTAGAATAATTATTATAAGCCAATCATTTTTGCGGGGTTATTACTTTATATATTGAACTTAGTGATACTTCGTTCTTATCATAATTATTTTGAATGAACGGAAACAAATGAATGACAAATAAATTATTGAAATGATCCCACTAGTTTTAAAAAAAGAAAAAAAACACGCGTCTCGAACTTTTTACTATCCGACGTACTACACCATTTCCAATGTAACGTGTGCATGGAGATGCACCCCCTCCTTTGTTCATTGAGAGGGATGGATTTGAATGCATACTTGTAACTTGGATTAAGATCTATAGAAACTAATAAACTTATAACTTTTTCACAACTATTTTACATTATATTTAATGATGTGCCAAAACTACATTAGTTGATTGTAAAATGGGTTACACAAAAGTTATAAGTACATTCATTACCCCCGACTTATTCTCAGATTTAGCTTCTCTCATCTAATTTGGACATATACTCCTACTTGCTCTGTTTCCTTTTCAAGCTTTAGTATAAATTTATTATGTTAAATTTTAAAAAAAAAAACATTTGACATATATTATATACTTAAGAAGTTGAATGAAGTATGTTATTTTTTTTATGAAACACTTCCTAAATTTCAAAGCGTGGTTTTTTTAATTAGATACAAACAAGGATAAACATAAATACTATTAAAAGTCTTTATTTAAGAAATTATTACCATTATTTGTAACAATTATTTTACATGGGCAGTTGGAACATTGATATTATCTATTCTATGGATGTCGTCAATGAAATAGTAATACTAATGTGATTGAAGAAGATCCATTTGAAAATGTGTCTATAATTCTAGAGAGTACCCAGGAAAAGTAGGCTGCCCCACACAAACTTGAGTAGCCCGACATGAACAGCTTGGATAAGACATTTAACCTCCCATCCTCCATACACCATATTTTTTTAAATTTTTATTTTTTTAAAATTATTCTTTTTAAACTAATTAATTTTTCTATTCATTATTCATATATTAAATATTTGATAAAAAAATAATAATAATAATTAAAAAAAATATGGTGTGTAAAAATTGTGTAAATAGTAAGAGATTGTGTAGTTTTTTTTTAATTAAAAGTTCATGACATATCTCTTAACCCACTGTCCAAAAATCATGTAGGACAAACATGTTGTATTAACGTCCCACATGAAACATATATTTGTCTCTAGAATTTGACCATCTGTCTTAGTAAAGCTGTCTTTGTAAAGCAATTGAAAAAAGTCTCTTTTCAAAAGGAAAAAAAGAAGAAGAAAAGGAAAGGAAAGGAGAAAGGAAGAGAGAAAATATCAATACTTCAGTTGATTCAATAATGTGCAAACTATCTTTATTGAAATCCAATAGTTCCTTATTGTATAAACTCTAGCTCATAATAGACTAGAAACTGATATCTGATAGAAACATTTCTAAACCAGTCCTAATTAATAATTTGATTATGACCTAAATGAACCCTACTCTCTTATTGTACTTGCGAGCTAATTTTTACCATATTCATAAAAGGAAAATGCTTAGTACACCGATAAAGTATACTTATCTAGTGGCGGATCTAGATATAGCTTGAGGGGGGCCAAAAATTTTTCAAAATTCGAAATTGCCCCTAAGTTTTATTTATAATTTCATTTATATAGAAATTGGCCCCCCAAAAAAAATTATAATTCCCTTATTCCCATATGCTTTTTAAAATTTTGTAAAATTTTAATATACATAGAAATGTTTCTCTCTAACTATTTTCCTATAACCACTAGATTTTGTATAATTTTTATATATAATCTATTTTCAAGGATGTGGCCACACTAAAATTAAATTAAAACAAGGATTAGGAGAAATAATAAACTATTAACATTGACCCCCAAAGTTTTTTATTACACAATATTAAGTTTCTTAATATAGAATTCAAAGTGAAAATATCAGAAAAACCATTTAAGATCAATGATTTTTACGAAAAATAGAAGAGATGATTTATCCTCTAAACTTCATTGAGTAAGGAAAAGTTTATTTAAGGTCTCAGTTGTAGTATTCTATGCTTAATGTGACACTAAAATAGATAGATTTTATATGAAATTTGATAAACTAGTTTAGATATTAGAATGAAAGATGGCATTCTAAAAGATCACTTGATAGTTTATACGAAGAAAATAATTCCTAAAAAGTTTATATTTACAAAAATAATAATAGATGAATATTATTCTATGAAATATTGTTGTGAAAAATTTGAAATAGGCATTAAGTTGTGTTTTAAAAATTTTATTTCTACGTTATTTGGCAAATTATCGAAATTTAATTTTATATAAGCTTTATAATTTTGTAATATTTTTTTATTTTACATAAACATATCGTGCGATAGAAAACTTAGCCCCCAAAGAAAAATTGCTAGTTCCGCCACTGCACCGATCAGTATTTTTTTTCTTAAACATTTATGTGTTTTTTAGTATTTTAAACAAAATACACACATGCTTTAAAAAAAAAAAAAAAAAAGTACTATTCGATACACATTTCGGTACCCTTAGCTAGCAGGAGTACCTTTGACGAAAACTTAAAAAGAATAAACAAAAATATACAAATCCTGGATTCTTGGAGGGAGGGGGAAGCAAATCTAATCATCAATATATAATCACCTAGTCTTTTTAATTTAGGGAGGTACTTATATTATATCCTACATTAGACTTTTCCTTGCTTGAAAAGAAATTAATTAACCCGTATTTAGGTGTCCATGATTTATTGGAATCCCTAATCCTCATCATTTTCATTATCTTCTTCTTGTAGCTTTGAACTATTCTCAAATTTGAAATATCTTTTTTTTTTTTTTTTTGAAAGGCAAATTCGAAATATCTTAGGCATCCGTTACAAGAAGTGTACTAACCCGACCTTGTTTTGAAAACTAACTTTTGAATTAGAGAAATGATATTTACAGTCATGGAGTGTTCAACCAATATTGCTCAATTTCTTTAAAAAAAATGAGTAAATATGATACCCGTATAAAATAAAATAAAATAATAGTGAACTTCACTTTTTTTCAAAACGATCGTGTAGTGCTTGCGCACTCCATAAATGTATATAGTAGCATTACTTTACTAATTAAATCACATTTGTCTGTCTCTTGAAGTTTGTTGAATCCAAATAGAATCAGATATCACTTCTTACATATAATAAAAATGAAGCATCTCATCAATCTTTATTATGTAGATAAATAAATAAAAAAAATGGGCAAGTGACTTTCCGAATTATTGAAAGATGGTTATATATGGAAAATTTGAATTTAAATAAAATTTTGTTAACAATTTTAATAGAATAAAACTATATATTATATTGAATGACGATTGTAAATTAGTTTAATGAATATAATTATTCTACCTTCATTAATATCAAACTATTATGACCTTTCAACGAAGGGTTGGACATGAGTACCTGAAATGAGAAGTTCTGGTTTCGACCTGTAGGTAAATGCAAACAGATATACCCTTTATGGTCTGGACTATAGCCCATAAAAACACAGCGTTGAGAACGAAAATCCATTTTATGTTTATTGAAGGGCCTTAAATTGGGCTAGCATGCCACACCAAAAACTCTTAAAAAATTATAATTTGGAATTTTTTGAAATAATTTTTGAAATGGAGAAGAGTTTTTAAGAATGGGTATGGGCATGCGATTAATTAAATAGACCGCTGTTTGAAATGCTTCAACCCAAAATTTTTGAGGAGTAAAAGCATGAGCCATGAGAGATAATCCCGTCTCAACAATGTGACGGTGACGTCTCTCAACTGTGCCATTTTGAGCATGAGAGTAGGGACATGTGACCCTATGAGAAATTCCAAGTGAATGAAGAACAGATTTAAGGGGGCGAAATTCACCCCCCCAATCTAATTGAACTGCACAGATATTTGTGGAAAAAGTATTAGTAACATATTTGAGAAAAGTAAGGAAAATAGAAGAAACACTTGATTTGGTTTGAATAGGAAACATCCAAATATATTTGCTAAAGTCATCAACTATAGAGAAATAGAAACGACAACCTAGAGAGGAAAGCACAGGCGCAGGTCCCCATAAATCTAAAAACAGTAACTGGAAAGATTTTGTAGAGACAGAAGGGGAAGTGGGGTGGGGAAGAGTGTGACATTTAGCTTGAATACATGAAGGACACGGGGAGACAAGTGAACTGGGAGTAAAAGGAAGATGAAATTGACTCAAAGTAAGCTGTGTAGTCTTGTAGTTGGGGTGTCCGAGTCGGGCATGCCAAATGGAGGAGGTGCACCGTTCACCCAAGTAGGCCATAGGAGAAGCTGAGACTTCCAACATAGGTGACGGCACCGGTAGAACATAGAGCCCATTATGCACGTTGCCCCGAAGAAGTTCCATCCGAGTACAAGAGTCCTTCACAACAAAAAAAGTGGCATGAAATTCAAAGAAAACCGGATTGTCAGTACAAAATTTCTGCACAGAGAGAAGATTTTTTGTGATAGAAGGGACATGCAGAATTTTATTGAGAAAATAATTTCTAGTAGAAGTAGAGAATTGACTAGAACCAGTATTATGAATCAGAAGCGAGGAACCATCACTGATGCTGACACTGTCTGGGCCACTGTATGGAGTAGATCCCAGGGAGAGATTTGCAAAGTCTGAGGTGAAGTGGTTGGTGGCCGCAGTATCTGGGAACCAAGAATTAAAGGATGGTGAAGGGTTGGAAGAAGTGGTAGTGAGGTTGGCTGTATAAGTGGAGGAAGTAGGTGGAGATGGCTGGTAATTCTCTTCATAACGATGGTAGCATGTTGCAGCAGTATGGCCCTGCTTGTGGCAGACTTGGCAAGTAGGCCGAGGGAAATTTGTCTGGTGGCCACCCCTTCCTCGACCCCGTCGACCACCTCGATTAAAATGTGAGTTGCGGCCTCTGTTAGCTGATGTAGGTGGGCGAAATATTGTAGCATGTGCAGCAATGGAGGAGCCAGAAAGCAGAGTATTATGTTGGTGAGTCAATCGGGCTTCATGATTAAGAAGGTAGCTGTATATTTGTTGAGGAGAAAGAGGGTTTGGTCGAGTGGTTATAGCAGAGACTACGGACTCATAATCGGAGCCAAGTCCTGCAAGAAGATATAAGGCAAACTGAGAAGGTGGAAGAGGATGACCTGCGGCTCCAAGAGAAGCTACCATAGAAGTAGCTCGATTGTAATAGTCAGCCATGGATTCAGAGCCCTTTTTAAGGGTGGCTAATTGAAACTGGGTTTGTATTACATGGGCGGAGGACTGGGCAGCATAGAGATCCCGAAGAGTGGTCCAGATATGGTTAGACGAAGTGCAATCCAAAACATGGGACAGCACCGAGTCTGTGAGTGAGGCGTAAAGGGTCGAGATGATCATATGATCTTGAAGAAGCCAATGAGCGTGACTGGGATTGGGAGCATTATCAAGAGTGGGCGATGGAATTGGAGTAGAGCCATTAATGTGGCTATAGAGCTGATGAGCTTTGAGGAAGGCGACGACCTGCGCACGCCAGAGAAGGTAATTTTGATTAGATAACTTGATGGTGATGAAATTGGTAGCAGAGGAAACAATGGAGGGAGTAGGAGAGGGAGGGGTAGAATCATTGTTTTTCTTGGTCATTTGTGGCAGAGAGAAGAAGGATAGATGTTTGTCTAATTGGCTCTAGATACCATAATAAAACACAGCAGGTGCTTGAACAAATGCCTCAACGGGCTTAGAATTTCTGGATATATTGTTTTTCACTATGTCTATTACAAGAACTAAAGGGCATATTTATACACATCAGTTAGGGTAATTTAACCCTGCATTTATCAATACATTTGAAATAAATTTCATTTGAATTTGTTAACAGACAGGGACCACTTTATTTGGTTAATGGGAGACACGTCCATGCACATCATGCACGTCCAGTGGCACCTCCAGTGCCTTCTTGTTTTCCTTGGGCATTTGTTGTGGTAGCTCAGCTGTAGACTTAATAAGTTGCAACTTAGCTTGAAATATACGTGCAGAGTCTTGGTTCGTCTATAAACAATACTGCTAATTATAATCCTCATGAGCATGATCCTTGTTAGAAGAGAAATGATATTTAGTCTTAGAATCTCATGTAAGAGTCGCATACCCATTTTAAAAACAAAGTGGATATATCTGGGATACATATAAAAAAATTATTTTTTAATAATAGTTCTCATATTTTTTTAAATGAAGTGCGCGAAATTTACACTCCCTAAGATTATATGCATTACTCTTAGATAAATATATTACCATGTTATGAGCTGAGGCTTCATCTTAATTCCTTCGTGATCTCACTCGTTTTTGTTGTATTGATGATGAGATTTGCTTTTGTTCCCTACAATCTATAGCTAAAACTCTTCCTCTTTAACTTCATTGTATGCATCCACATTCCATCTTTTTCTCCTCAAAGAAGCCCTTACTATCAAAATGAACATCGAAGTTTGATAGATCAATATTTATGTGAAAACTTCGAAGTACTTGGTCATGAATTTGGCAATCATTTTTCAATTAAACCATTGAACGTGAGTATAGTTGCAAGAGCTACTTGAATGTCAAATGACAACTTTTCACGTTGAAAGTCTTTAAGAGAAACATTGTTCGCCATTTTTTTTAACTATCGTCCTTTTATTATTTATTGACGTGGTATCAAATGATTGAAAAAGTATTTACCATTCTTCACTTTTATCTCCCAATCTCTTTGACGCCACACCTAAGATTAGTTAAAATGATGAATAATAACAAAGTCTATTTATTGTTGGAGTCCCTCCCTCTAGAACATTGTCGCCAAAAATGTTATTGCCATTTGGTGGGTTAGCCATCAAGCTAGCAAGAGAGTCGCAACTCATGAGGCTCTATGGGAAGCAACATAGAACTCAATATGTTCATTGTCTAACTTAAGACATCAATGAAAAATGTATGGTCCTCTCATTCTGTGAGGGGTGAGGTTTTGCTCTTCGCTTTGGCAAAGGTTGGTCTCTTAGACGGTGGTCTGTAGAGGGTATCATGGAGGATGAACTAGAGAAGTTGTGGGCAAGTTTCTCTCTCACTAATCAAGAGAAACAGGAAGTAGTAATGACAATGTTAGATTTTCATGAGTCAATGAAAAAAGGGAGATTTTGTCTCTTAGCACAAGTTATTGCAGATAAAGTTGTCAACAGAGAGACATTCACGTCCACCATGTCAAAAGTGTGGAAACTAGAGGGGTGGATTCATTTCAAGGGGATTGGAGAAAATCAGGTCTTTTTGGAATTTCAAAAGGAGCGAGACAAGGCTAAAATGATTGTTGGGAGACCATGGTCTTTTGACAATTAGATGCTGGTATGCCTTGAAGAGTTTGATGGTTGCATACCATTAAAAGAAATCTCGTTTGCTTCTGAGGTATTCTGGGTGCAAGTTCATGACATGCCCCTTGCATGCATGACAAAGGAGGTGGGAGTCTAGATTGGAGAAGGTATAGGGACAGTGCTGGACGTTGAAGTTGATGGGAGTGGAGTGGGATGGGGCCAGTTCTTACATATAAAGGTGGTGGTGAATATTACAAAACCTTTAATCAGAGGCAAATTTATTTCTTTTCAATAGAGACAGTTATGGCTTCCTCTTAAATATGAACGTCTTCCTATGCTCTGTTTCCATTGTGGCATTATCAAACATGCTAAGAGAAGCTCTCAAAAAGATGACCAGACCAAAAGATTGTCAGAGGGGAGTCAACCTTAGTATGGTGCATGGCTACTGCAAATCTATTAAAGAATATTGGCAGCTTCTTTAGAACATACGAGGGAATCCAAGATTAGCCACCTCAGGACAATCGACAACGGTGGAGGTCCGGCGAGGAGATTCTCAAGGTAAGTGGAATGGATATCACAGATTCTTAGCAGTATTCAAAGAAGAGGAAATCTTCAAAATTTCAAGCAAATGATGTTGGTTTAGGAAAGATCGTCAATTCTGAAGGACCTCTTTTTCAAAAAAAAAAAAAAGAGGAAATCGTGGTTGACAAGGTGGAACCAAAGAAGGAAGCTCCACAGTTTGAGGAAAGCATGGATAATTTAGGGAAGATTTCAAAATTAGAAGGATCTCTTTTTCAAAAAAGAGAGGGAAAGTTGTTTGTAAAGGTGGAACCATCTACTGAAGATCTTTCCTTTATTGAACTTGTGCCAACTAAGGATAAACATTCTTTAATGAGAGGTTGTGACTCGATGATTGAGGAACATATGGAAGTAATTGTGGATCAAAATCAAGAGGTGGAAGCCAAAAATGTCACTAATGACCCCTAGGAGGGTGATATATAGAAGTATGTTTCTGCCCTTAATCAAATTTTCTCCATTCAGATCAATGCTTTGGAAACTTATAAAAAACATAACACCTAGAAGAGGAGAGCCCATGTTGGACCCTTGTATGAATGTAACGCCTCAAATGATTCTAAGTTGAGTTTTATTAATCAAGGACCAATTAAGAAAGAGTTTGAGGCCTGATGAAGAAGAGGGAATTGGTGTGGTCTCAAAGAAGACTAAACAATGCTTTTATGTGGAGAGAGCTTAAACCAAGAATGAATGGTGGTGGCTACTGGGCAATCCCACCAATAGCCATGACATGCATAAGATGGAACTGTCAAGGACTTCGGAACCCTTGGATAGTTCAAGACCTTACTTCAGTTGAAGACTAAGTGTCCCAAGTTTGTTTTCCTAATAAAAACAAAGTGTAGTAGGTTTAAAGTATAGAACATAAAAACTATGTTAGGCTTTGAACATAGTTTTGTGGTAGATAGTAAGGGTCTAAGCGGTGTTTTGGCTTTTTTATGGAGAGAGAATATTGAAGTGAGCCTTGAATCTTATACTAGGTTAGGTTTGGTAACTAAGTTCAAACACAAAATTCTCATCTCATCTCATCTCATCTCATCATTACAACTTTTCCAAATTTTCATACAAAATATAATAAACAATTCAACTTTTTCAAATTTCAATTTAATTTTTTCAAATTTCAAAACAATAATAATATTAAAATATAATATTTTAAACTTTCATCTAAAACAAAAAATTATCATCTCACTCCCCAAACGTAACCTTAAGTGTCACATTTCTTTAAATTTTTCCAAGTCTAGTGATGGTCAAGTCTGGTTAATGATTGGTTTCTATGGACAGCCGATGACCTCAAGAAGAAGTGACAGTTAGAAACTTTTAAGAGCTATTAAACCTCCAGAAGGGGTGTCTTTGGCATTGCATGGGAGATTTTAATGAGATACTACATTAGAATGAAAAGAATAGGGCAGCCTTGAGACCATACTATCAAGTGGAAAATTTCGGCTTAGTTATTGAGGATTGTGGGTTGAGTGATTTGGGATACATGGGAGATATATTCACATAGAGTAATAATAGAGAAGGTGATCAGTTTACTAAAGAGAGGGTTCATAGAGCCTTTAGCAACCCAACTTGACAAGATTTATTTATTTTTCTTATGTTTCAACAAGGACAACTCAGAGTTCAGACCATAGGCCTATTATTATCAAAATGGATTCTAGCATGCAGAATGTTACTCATAGAGAAAAACCTTTTAGGTATGATGCTAGTTGGATTCTTAGAGAGAAATGGTCTGTTACTAGTAAAAGAGGAATGGAAGAAGCATATGCTGGAAGGTAACAAGCTATCTAGGGCTATTGAAGGTCTCCAAAGATGTAAGGATAAGTTGACCAATTGGAGTAAGGTGATTGTGGGGAACAATAAAAGGCTAATAAACACCAAGTTGTCCCATATTTCAAAGCTACAAGAAACTAACCAAGGGGAAGTATTGTTGAATTGCATAAAGAGCTGGATCAACTTCTTGAAGAGGAAGACACAAGATGAAAGCAAAGGGTAAAGCAAAAATGGCTCAAAGAAGGAGACAAGAATACCAAATTCTTTCACCAGTGTGCAAATCCAAGAAAGAATAAAAATGTTATTCATAAGATCTCGGATGAGCATGGAAATCTGTCCACTGATCCTGAAGTTATTGCTGACCAGTTCCAACAGTTCTTTTAAGAGCTGTTTACAATAGGCCACCCTAAAGATATTGATCAATGTTTGAGCTCTATGAACCCCATAGTTATAGAGGAGATGAACAACTTTCTCACTAAGAAGTTTACTGAACTTGAAGTAAAAGAGGCAGTCTTTCAAATTAATCTCCTCAGCTCTCCAGGCCAAGATGGCTTTCCTCCAGTATTTTATCAGATTCATTGGGACTCAATTGGTAGAGAGATCACTGAAGCTGTCTTGTTTGTTCTTAATTCAGATTGTAAGGTAAATGAGATCAATAATGCCCATATTGCCCTTATCCTTAAGGTTAAGACTCCTACAAAGGTGTTCGATTTTAGTCCTATTAGTCTCTGCAATGTACTTTATAAGATTATTCTAAATCTCTTGCCAATAGACTGAAAAATCGCTTACCAGATATTATATCTCCAACTCAGTTTGATTTTGTTCTTGGTAGATTGATCTGGGATATTATTATAGTGGCTTATGAAACTTTGCATACAATGCCCAATAGATTATCTGGTAAATCTAGTTATATGGCCTTGAAACTTGACATGAGTAAGGCCTATGATTGTATTGAATGGGAAGTTTTAAGAGCTGTTATGAGAAAGATGGATTTTGCTCCAAGATGGATTGAGTTGCTGATGAAGTGTGTTATTTCTGCGTCTTACTCTATTCTACTCAATGGCATACCTCAAACTGCATTCAGACCTTCTCGAGAAATAAGGCAAGGTGATCCTATATCACCTTACTCTTTTATTCTATGTGCTGAGGCTCTAAGTTCACTATTTACAATTGCATAAAAGACTAGTGCAATCAAATGAGTTCCAATTGCAAGAGGAGCTTCACATAAATCACATTTTATTTGCATATGACAGTTTACTATTTTGCAGTGCAAACTCTCATGAATGGAATAGATTAACTCACGTCTTATCTATCTATGAAAAGGCATTTGGTCAGAGGTTTAACAAGGAGAAGACTTATATCCAATTTAGCAAGAACACTCCTAGAGAAACTTAAGCTATTATCTTGAGCATTGCTAGTGTTAGATCCAACAAATCTTATGAGCAGTACCTAGGATTGCCAACCTTGGTTGGAAGAGCTCGATCAAAGGCCTATGGAAGCATATTGGATAGAGTTAGACAAAGAATTAGAAATTTTGAAGTCAATACACTCTCCCAAGCTGGAAAAGAAATCCTCCTTAAAGTAGCCATACAAGCATTGCCAACTTATTGTATGGGAGTATTCAAGCTCCCTTGTAGCCTTATCTGATAGATAAACAAGGTTATGAAGGAATTTTGGTGGGGACAACATGAAAAGGAAAGGAAATTACATTGGATTTCTTGGAATACTATGGAAAAGTCTAAGGTAGTGGGGTGATCTAGGATTAAGGAGTTGGAAAGTTTTAACTTGGCTATGTTAGCCAAGCAAGAGTGGAGATTGATCCAATCCCCTCATTCTTTAGCATCTCAAGTCCTAGAGCAGAAATATTTCCCTAAGGATCAATTTTTTCAGGCTAAACTTCGCAACATGCCATCTTATATCTGGAAAAGCATTCTTGCAGCTCAGTCTCTATTAATGAAGGGCACCATGTGGAGGATAGGCAATGCAGGGAATGTTCAAATCTAGAAGGATAAGTGGATTCCAAAACTCGCTTCTTTTCAAATTCATATAGTAATATCAGGTTTGGATGAAAAGGCTAAAGTTTAGGAGCTTATTGATCCTGATACTAATTTCTAGAGGACTTCACTGATTGCAGAAATTTTTTCTGAAGAGGAAGTTGAGCTCATCATGAAGATCCCTATAAGCTGCACAAATAGATCTGATAATCTAATGTGGACAGGTACTTCAAATAGTCAATTCACAATGAGGAGTGCATAGCATATTCATAAAGAACTTCAAGAACAAGTTAAAGGTCAACCTTCTTGCCCCATGTTTCAAAGCACAGTGTGGATTGATATATGGAAGCTGAACATATCCCTAGCAAACAGAGTATTACTATGGAAAGCTTGCTAGGATGGTTTGCCCACAAATCAAAATTTGTTTAAGGGGAAGGTGTTGGATAAACCAAACTGTCCCATTTGCTATGAGAGAGAGGAATCAGTGCTACATGCTCTGTGGTCTTGTCCCGCTGCCCAAGATGTTTGGTGTCAATGCTCTAAACAACTGCAAAAAAGGGTCTGTTGGTAGAAGTCTTTTTTAGAACTATTCTTAAGATTATGTGCTGACTTTGAAAAAGAAGTAGTGGAGGAAGTAGCAATAGTGGCTCGAAGAATTTGACAGAGAATGAACACTTTTGTGTTTCAATGTGATTTCAAACATCCAAATGAAGTGTTTCATCAATCGATCGAAGCTTTACAATAGCTGAAGGAGAGTAAGGCTAAAAGATCAAGCAATCATGCCCCTGCTAGTAATGTTCAGAAATGGGGACCTCCTCCCTTAAGAATACTTCAAGATCAATTGGGACATTGCCATAGATAAGAACCAAGGATGCACTGGAATTGGTATTATACTAAAGAACTGGGAAGCTAAAGTTACAGCTACTATGAGGAAGAAAAGATCCTTCTTTCCTGATCCCCAATTGGCAGAAGCAAATAATGCTCTTCAAGCAACCTTGTTTGGATTGGAACTGGGACTCAGTAATATCATCTTGGAGGGTGATTCATTGCAAGTTATTCAAGCTATCTCTAAGGATGAGGAGAGTTTGACCAGCACAGGATTGCTTATAGGGGACATCAAGTCTAAGTTACTTTGTTTTGAAAGATGGTCCTTGAACCATGTCAAAAGATAAGCAAATTTAGTTGCCCGTAGTTTAGCTAAAGCTGCTGTTCTTGCATCAAACGTAATTGTTGATTTGGAGAATTTTCCTCCATGTATTCTTTCCTTGCTTTAAAGGAATTGAGTAATAAAACCATCTTCCTTTCAAATAAAAAAAAACTTTAGACATCAATATTTAGTTCTGGTAATAATTTTCTTTTAGAAAAAGAAACTTGAATTTACATCATTTTATAAAATTAACATCTTTATTTTAATAGCATTCCCTAGTACATGACTAACGATATTAAACTAATTTTCACAACAGTATATATTATCAATTATTTTCAGACAAAAATGATTGAAGTAGTCCGTTTGGCTTAGGCAATTACCAATAGATATATCCTTGTGCCTTCAGTTCGAAGCCATTTTCAATCGGGCAACTTCTTACCTCACTGTTTTCAAGAAACAGAGGAAGACGTTACCATTAAAAAAATCACGGGAATATCATGGTTCAGGGGACCTCGACCAACGCCGATAGAAGACGGGCAGGCTACTGCTAATCAACTCCAAACATTAGAATTCGGAATGGCAATTAAATAATTGCTCTTTAGATCTATCGGGCTCAAGAAGAGTAATGATAAATGAACTAATATATAATTGATTTCGGAAGAGTCATAGATCTACCATTCACGCCCAACTTAGTGATCATGAAATAAATATAGCAATACAGGCACCAAAGACAGTCATAGCAAAATTAAGTTTTTCCCACCAAATTGGTTGTCTTAAATGTATACTTGTGATCCCCATTTGAACACGATACGTTTAAGATCCACAGCAAGCTGATTTTTGGGAAGCTTGAGCAGCCCCTGCTGAGGCGTCTGGTTGGTTAATCTTAATTGTCTGTGGCTGAAAAGATACCAACAAAGAAAACTCTGTTAGAAATAATTACGAGAGGGTCAGTTCAACTGGGCATGTATTTAAGGCTTGCTGAGTTTTACTACTTGTGAACCTGGTGTGTCAACATGCCACTTGTTGCCAGGCCCATTGTAATTACAAAAAAGTTAGATTACCAATATTTTTTCATCATTGTGACCCATATCAGTGGTGTGTTGTATATGTCAAAAATTAGGTGTGAATTGTTCCCAGAAACACAGATAGTCCCACATATTCCTCTCTCTACCCATTATAAACTCTATCAGCAGCTCACCTTCCCTCATTCCCCTCCCTCCTCCCTCCCTCTCTCCCACAAGGTAAATATGTTGTTTTCTTATCATTTTCTTTCCTTTTTCTCTTTGGAAGGCTGGCGCAAGATCTACTTCTTCTGGCCTCCACTGCTGCATGCGCCTCACCATTCCAATGGTAAGCCATCAATCACCACATCTGGCGTGGTGTCCATTCTACAATTTCCACCTGTATGTGAACACATGTGCCATCTCAAGCAAGCACGTGTCCCACCCACGGTCACCCAATATAATCCAGGCTCACTCCACAACCAATCTTACTTATTTCCCTACTCTTGAGAGTTCACAAGGTCCCTGACCCAAAGCTGATGCAGTAAAGCTATCAAACTACCATCTCACAGCAATTTGCAGTAGTGCTCCTCTACAGCGGTTTCTTGACGCAACAAACAAACTAAAGTAACCCAGAAAACATTATGAAGCGTTTCAGCAACCACCTCAAATTCAATGGCAGCCCCTTTCTTAACATCTTGGCCAAGAAAAGATGGGATCCGACAATTTATTGGCTCAATAAATTATTTCTATCCTTGGTCTTATTAATGCCTAGTTTTTCTAAAAATATAAAAAAAGAAAAACTTGGCCACGCAAAGAAAACACATTTACAAATAATCTATTTTCCATCATTTGAGACTTCAAAGTTTGAATTATACCTCAGCCCTTGAGTCAGTATCAGCCAGTCTTTGCTTAATATCCCTAGCTATTGAAAAGAAAACCTCTTCCACGTTCAAATTTGTCTTTGCACTCTGTCAATCACGAGTGTTTCAGCACAAAAAGAATGAAGAAACAAAAGACAACAACAACTATTTCTGTAAGTTCAACATAAGCAACAAATGTTACTCACCGTCTCAAAGAACTTGATGCCATATTCATCAGCGAGAGCTTGGCCCTTTGAGGTAGGAACAGCCTGGAAATAAGGTCTATGTCAAGTGAACATCGATAACAGTCAGGGAAAACTAAAACACACAGAAAATGAGAGAGGGCGGACCCTTCTGCTTTCATCCATGTCAGCCTTGTTACCAATCAGTATCTTGTTGACATTGTCAGAAGCATGCTGTTCAATGTTACGAATCCAATTCCTAATGTCTGAATGTGAAAAGAAATCATTTGAATAATAATTTACAATCAGGTCATTAAAGTATCCACCATTGATTGAGCACAGGAAGCTCCTCAGATTCACTACTGTATAAAATTCAATGGAGAGGAATCTATACAATTTAAGAATTCAGTACAGCAGAAGGATTATCAATATAATCACAGCATTCTAAACTTCAGATAATAATGGTGAAGAAAGACATTACTGTTAAAAGATGACTCGTCAGTGACATCATAAACTAGCAAAATACCCATGGCTCCACGATAGTAAGCTGCAGAAGATAAGAATAGTCAGTCAGGCTTCTGACACTTAAATCATGAAATCTATTACTTGGAAGTAAGTTAAAAAAATTAATTATCAATTACTGACAAAGCTCAAGTTATTTATGTCCAGGCGAGTATTATCTTTGAACAAATGATACCACAAAAAATGAAAACGCTATGATATCTAAGCAAACATGGCTCCAAATACAATTGAGCAAAATCACATACACTCGCCCCTTAACAATACTACCATATTATAAGGCACAAGTACTTTACAGTATATCCACATAACATTATAAGCCTTATGCTCGTTCTTTATAGGACATGGCAATTACAAAGTAATCCTATTGCTGAAAAGTCAAGTTAACTATTCCAACTCCAATTTGATAGATAATTCAAACACTATAAGCTCCTATCAGACATAGCATAACACTCTTTGATTGGTCTTCAAAAACAGATTGTTTGTATACATATGAAAACAACCACAATGTAAGCTTTGTAAATCACTGTTTTGCCAACTTATATTTATAAATTCAACTCTTTCCTTTTGACAACCCCAAAAAATTCCAATACAAAACTGCACTACCCATAGTGTGGTAAAGACCATAAAATAGAATAAGAGTGGATTTACAATCCTATTCAATGTCACTTTTAAGGCTAGAGACTAACCAGTCGTTATCGTTCGAAAACGCTCTTGACCAGCAGTGTCCCAAATTTGAAGTTTAATTCGTTTGCCATCAAGCTCTATTGTCCTTATCTTAAAATCAATTCTGTCAAACAAAATCCAACCAAGTGTCATCAGAAGCTAATTACATGGAAAAAATAAAAAAAGAAACTTCCTAAACAGATAGGATTGGAAAACACTTACCCAATTGTTGTAATAAAACTGGTAGTAAATGATCCATCCGAGAAACGCAAAAGAAGGCAACTCTTACCCACACCTGCCACATCACACAAGGAGGTACACTATAAGTTAATGCAAGGATACTTGTAAGGAGCAAAGATTCAAATTAATATTTGTCAGTTCTCATGCAGCAGTAATCAGAGTTGGTCACAGTGTTGGTTAAGTTGCATAACGCCTCCTAAAGCCTAGGCACAAAGTGCAAAGAGTATCTGATTGAATAAAAGCGCACATTTTTAATTAATGATGCACACGAAATTTTTTTCATCAAAGAAAATAAACGGGTTTTAAAAAATCAAGAGAGTAGTATATTTAGCATATTAACTCAATTTGTTAGAGTTTATGAAACATGACAATCAACTTATTAACTAATCATGTAAAATTTACATGGAATTTTATTTTTGATGAATATAAAATTCTCAAGTTGTAAATATACATAATTGTCATAACCACAATATTTGATAGTCATAATAAATGAAATATGGTTGAATCTACAAAACCAATATTTTATTTTTTTCAAAAAGTTACAAAAGCACACTTTAAAAGATCACCAAAAAAGCGCTAAAAAACATGGTTAATGTGCCTGTTTGTAAATGCACTTTGCTTTTGGTAAGCGAATCGCTATGGCCTTTGTGCTTAAACATGCTTTTACAAACATTGGTTTGTTGAACTAGTGAAATGCCACAATCAACTCCAGCCTAATAACAAAGCGCCCCGCATTCGCATTATTGGAAAATATCATAAATGGAATTATAATTCTGTCAAAATCAACCCTCAATCTAACAGCATCTACACACGTCTCTCAAGCACTAACTCTCGCTCCTCAGTAACCTTTCAATTGCACCACGTTAAAATATAATGAGGCTCTTTTGGACTAAATTGCAAACTCAATAGTACCTAACATGTATACTCATTTTAAAAATCCAAAGTGAAAGAAAATTACATAAACATACAATTAGCCTTCCCCAAACAATTAATTTTAAATCCATTTCACACCGCATATCAAGGATACACATTATTTCCTAACAAAAAGGACCACAACCAGAGTTTGAAATTGAAAATAAACAGAAAAATTGGTGATAATCGTGCACATGTAGCTCAAACCCAAAATTTTCGTTAATTTTCATATGTAATAGACTTGCGAAAAAAAACAAGTAATCTCCGAACCAAGCAATGAAGCAAAGGATAGATTCCGAAGGGTAACAATGTAAAATCGTACCGCTGTCGCCGATCAGGAGGAGCTTTATGAGGTAATCATAATCGGCCCGAGCTCTAGCAGGTGGAGCAGCCATCGAAAATTACCACCAAAGTCGAGAAGCAAACCCTAGAGTAAATAATAAATAAACAAGGAAGAAAAAGTTGAAAGGAAACAAAAAAAATTGAATTCAAGTTTGAAAACACGAAGAATTAATGTATAAAAGGGCAATACCAGATCGATCGGGAGGAAGGGGAAGAGGAAGAGTGAGATCCAAGGAAACGAGGGAAAAGAGGAGGGAAACGCCTCTGCTTGGTACCTTAGCACCGGTCGGCCGTTGAAGAAAAACGAAAACAGAAACAAATATCGGGAAGAGAGAAGTTTGGCGAGACGGGTGCGTTTCGGTATTTCAAGGTGTGGGAGAGGACATGTAGCCGTACGATTATGGTGCTTTGCGGTATGGGCCTATCCGACGTACCATAATGGAGTCGTTGAGGAGGATGCAATTGGCTACGTTTCCGTTTAGGAGCGGTGCGTTCTTTGAGTATTAAATATCAATGCAAGTGCATGATGCGGAAATCCGAGATCTAATTTTTATCTAAATTTTAAAATTTAAAGTGAAAGTTATCCACGAAAAAATATGTTATAGGAATTTATTTGTAATTTAGAAGGTAGAACATACCATTCATATAATTATAATTTGATTTATATGATTTACATTATAATTTTTTTTAAAATAAATTTATGCCAAATAAGCGATTTGTTAGATGTTTATCCATATCTACTTGAAATAGTGTTTTTTATTTATTTAACATTTGATATTGTTTGTAACATTCGTATGACTAACAATAAATGTCATAAAATTTATTATATATCTATCTCTTTTTTCATTTTAGATTTTAAAATTCAACTTTATACTTTAGATGATCCAACTCATCTAAATAATGGGAGAAAATAAAATTTGAAATTTTGAAAGTGGATAGATGGAGTTGAAAAGTTTGAATATGATTTTTTAAAAATATATTTTCTTTTGAATTTATACAAATTGTACTAGCCTGCTTGGTGGGCCCCCACATTTGGCCTACTTGACCCATCCGTTCTGCCCCCACTTGGGGCAAGTGAGGGCATCGAACATATACAATGGGTTGACGGGTTTTAATATGATAATTTGAAATGTCAGAAAATTGGTACTAGTTTAGACTTTGAGCCTACTTATGTTTCACATGTCTGCCCAACCCTGTATATATAATAATATATGTTAAAAAAAATCCTAGCTGTAAATACTACTTTTTATTTCTCTCCTTTCCCCCTGAGACTGCCATCCTCCATTCCTCTTCTCTCCTCCCCTCCCCTCTTCTCTTCTTTTCTCTTCTTTGAGTTCTCCCATATTCTATTCTCTTCTACCCCTTCCTTTCATGCATCAATTGCAGTCATAATCCTCTATTCTCTCTCATTTCTCTTCTCCTCCATGTTTTGTTCTCTCCTCCTCTAAGATGCTTCTCTATGTTGTTATGAGTGATGGTCAAGCCATAGTCTACAACGATAATACCACAGTTAGTTGTGGGTCTCTATGACCCAGCAGACCACATTCACCATGGTGAATATGTAAGTTTAAGACATATGGCTATGACTGTGGGTCTGGGAGTTTTATGGCCCATGACTACTAAGGCTTTTAATTGGATACTAATTAAATGAAAAGTTAAATTATATTTTTTTAGAGATGTGAAGATGTTTGGTTTGATTTAAAAATAAATAAATTGAGAAATTCTCTTTCACCAAATACGGCCAAAGTTGGAGTTTGGGAAGTTGGATTGAAGGTGGGTTGGTTGAATTTTGGAGTGAAATTTTTGGACTCTATGAAGACTATTGGTTTGAAGTCTTTGGACAATGGATTTGGTGGTCCGTTGGATGACTTTGAGTATCTGTAAGGTCACTAGTATTGGATTCGCCAAAGTTAAGGATTGGCTAAAATTTAGATAATATGTACTAGAAACACTCCACATTGGATTGACCAAGTCTAAAATAAAATGGATTTTTGCTATAGTGATTGGCCAAAGATGGAGAATCACTTTTGATTCACCAAACATTAAAATATTAATTTCTCACTTCAAGAAAATATTAAAATATTAATTTATCACTTCAATTAAAATACTATTTGGTTTGTAATTAAGAAATTTAGATGAAATTAATTAATATTTTATATTATTAACATTAAATGAATTTTAAAAATATAAATTTTTTAATATTAATTTAATTAGAATATAATTATTATTAATATTCAATTGGTAGAATTATAAAATGTGATACAAATAAATTAAATAAAAAAATTATTAATTTCATAATATTTTATTATTATATAGAGGGTAAATGGCTAATCCAATGTGAGGATTGAATGTAAATAGAATAGGCAAATGTAAAAAGGGATAATATTGGCTAAAGTTTGGAGATGCATTTGGCCAAGCCAATGCTAGTGCTCTAATTAAGTGAATAGTAATGAAATAATTTTAGTTAAGATATTTTTTTGAATTTTGAGAGGGAGAGAGAAAAAATTGAATAAAAATATTAAAAATTTATTTGAATATAATTTTTTAATTTTATTTTTATTTTGAAGTTTCAAAAAGTTGTATTAATTTTTGTATTTTGTTTTAAAATTTGTAAAAGTTGTAATAATTAGGTAATGATTTGATGAAAATGTTGAATATTTGAATTGAAAAATATTTTGTATTTGAGTGATGTTTAAGAAAGAAATTGCATAAAGTTCTGATAATTTCTCATCTTATCTCATTTCATCGCATTTATATATTTGCTTTTCTGGTAATCATAGATGTTTTGTAGTTTTTTCCCGAAGCATAGACGTTAATTTGTAGTTATTATAGTTCATTAGGTATATATTGTTTTACATTAATTCCATCAGACAAAATTATCTTAATTGTGCAACGAACAAAGTAATAAAAAATAAAAAGAGGAGGAGGAGGGGGAAGTAGCTTCAGAAATTTTTATTACTTATATATAAGACGTTGAGTTGGGCTTGAAAGGCCTATAGTTGGAAAATGGGCCTTAAAAGGTCTAGAATTGTGCGACCCATTCAAAGTGGGTGGGGCATGGGGCATGGGGTTGGGATTTCCAAAGTGAAGGAAATGTGAGGGAGATTAGGGTTGCGTAGAAACCAGTCTCACATACTTGAATCGGCCGCCGGAATCCGAAACGGGTTTAAACTAGCAAAAAATCGGTCAGTTGATAGTAAGAAATTGATGAAATTGATGACGGCCGATTAGATTCCAATTTGAACTAGATTCAAATCGTCAAACCAGTTGATATATATATTATGTAAAATGACGTCGTTTCACTTAAGTTAAATGGCGTAATTTAAATAAAAAATGAAACAACGCCGTTTGGTTTAATACACCAAATATCGTCATTCGAATTTAGGGTTTAATACCTCATTCCTTGCCTCTTTTTCTCCTGATTCTCTCTCCCTCTCTCTCTCTCTCTCTCTCACATTGAGCCACCGACGAGACACCAACGAACTGACTAGAATCACGTTAAAACCAAGCATGCCAGTTTTCTCCCCTTTAATCGGCCGGTTTTAAACATGTGAGAAACCAGTTAGCATTCTGCGAGAGATGACGAGCTCAAAAGTCAGCATTCTGCCCAAGCAGGATGACTCACTCAAAAATGAGTAGTACAAAAGCTATTCTAAGTGCAGGAGCATGTTGTGTAATAATTAAGAATAAATTCCTAAATTGGCTCCTCATGGAAAGTTACTTAAAATCAAACTCGTTTAAAATGGTGAAAATATTCACAAAGAGAAAATAAAAGTGGTGGTATGTGCAATGAATGGAAGAATGCAATGGAGATAATAAAAAAAAAAAATACTAGTCATGGACTAGATTCATATTTTTAGATTTTTTAGTGCCGAAATGATATGTTAAAAACTAATAAATTGAAATTAACAATCAAGGAATCAACTAAGCTAAATAATCTTAATTAATTTGAAAATTAAATAATAAACTGAAATTATTTAAGTACTAATTAAGTTTTAATTAATCTAATATGCAATGAAACTAAGAGATTAATAAAACTAAGCTACAAATTAAATTAGATTAGAAAATAATTAACAAAATACGAGCTGAAAATTGAAAAGTCCCAAAATCAAGAACCTAGGATTCATCCTTGTATTCAAATCACAAATTCTTAAAATCAATCTATATCAATTGTGATCACTGTTAAATGAAAGCTTAAAAAATCAAGAAAAATAACTACATCAAACTTAAACATATTCAAAATCAAATATTCAAAATCAAATGATTCTAAAATTAAATAGAGATTAGGGAAAGAAAAAAGCAAGCTAAATGGATAGAGATGAAGATGAAAAGTAGTGGAGGAGAAGGCTGGAGCAGTAGTTAGACCCCAAAGGAGTTCTTCAAGCGGCCGCATTATTCTGCTGCGTGTATCTGAATAAATGAATGAATCCAAAAAAATAATCTCCCTCACGCCCTTTTGTTTCTCTCTATTCAAAAACCCTTCCGTCAAAACTCCCCAAAAGGCCCCCCTCGTTGCGTCCGTCACTCATGAGCCGTACCAAAAGAAAAAAAGAAAAGAAAAGAAAGAATCCCCCTTTCAATCATTCGTGTCGTCCAACTCAAAAATGTGTGTTGGGTCAAAACCCAAACGAAAAACAATGGGCCGCGCCTTTTTTAACTTTTCTTCACATTTGTTCACCTATAAAAAAAATAAAATTAGAAAAGAAATAAAATAATAAAAAATAAAAAGGAAGAATAGAATATAAAAAATATGTTGTGTATGTGAAGGAACATTATCCAATTAAATCCCAAGTTATAAAATTAAGCATAAATCATGCTATTAATCAATTTAAATAACAATTTGGATCTATGCATCTTAACTATTTTTCTATTTAAAACTAATAATAATGTAATGAAATAATTTAAATATATGAGTTCTAGATATATAAAATATGCAATAATTCACCTCAATCACGGGAGCGAAGAGGGTGGCATCAACTCGTATTATGTATGGGCGGGTAGTAACCCTAAATAGATGAAGTACAATCACTCTAAAATTGAGGATAAATGGAAAAGGAATTCAATCTATCATGCACTTTTCTTTTTAATTTTCCATCAAAGAAAATCATGAGATTCTACCTATCTTACTAAAGCTTATAAAAGTTGGAATTTAAAAGCAAAATAAAACAAAGCTTTTAAATTAGAAAAATATTTAAACACTAAAAGAAAGAAAAAACAATAAATAGAAAAATTGTTAGGAGTGAGGGGGCTTTAACAGCCGTTTCTTTCTTCTAACAAGCCCAATTCCTAGGATATCTTCGACTGCATTGTGCTGAGATTGATTCAAGCCCTTTTACCAAATGAACCCACAGCTCCATTCATTTTTATTTTACCAAATCAACTCATATATAGATTTTTATTTCCATTTCTACGAGCTACAGCTCTTTTTTATATACATATACATATATATATATATATATATATATATATATATATATATATATATATATACACGTGTGTGTGTGAAGAAAATGGGGCACACCCGGGACCCAGATGATAAAATCTACTTATTTACTGCAGGGCTTTATCTTTTTTTAATAGACTATGCAAAAGTTACACGTTTTAAAATTATATCTAATATGAATAATGCTATTCTTATCGGCTGAGAGCTGCCATTCGTATTTTTTTTTAACTTTGTGATTAAGGAAGTGCTTTTTAATAATGACGTGAATTTTTTTAAAAAAAATATTAAGTGTTAAAAAATATTAAAAAAAGCCAAAAAAAAAAAACAAAATAACTAGCGATAGCTCCTAGGAAGCTAACAACGATGGTTGTTTTTCTGTAATCTTTTAAAGAAAATTATACTCTCACTACTGGTTTTTACCCCTCAGTGTTATCGTTGAAACTTTTTATTTTATTTTATTTTATTTTTCTGTGATTAAGGAAGTATTTTTTAATAATATTATGATTTTTTTATTTTGTTAAAAAATATTTAAAATTGTTAAAAAATACATATTAAAAAAACAAAATAAAAAAGACTAATTATATCTAACAATAACGGGAGCTGGGAGCGGTGGGCGTAGCATCATCCATCTAACATTACTCTCTAACATATTAATAATCTTTTAAATAATCTGTTTTAACATGCATTAAACTGTCTGTAGGTTTGGAATTTCTCAAATGCAAACCCCAGCATAATCAATCAAATCAAGGATGGTGAGTCATACTAAGAAGGAGCTTTAATTTGATTGGTAAAATTTATCTTTTAAATTAAATTATATCATGTGAATTATATAATATAAATACTTTCAAATAGAATTATTCAGTTCATTTTCTCCACCTTCCATATGAAAGTCTTTTAAGTGAATAACACACTTGGAACCTCTTTGCTTTTCTTTTCTAGGTATCAACTATCAATCCATGTCGGTTGCGTGGCCGAATTAATATTTGAGAACAAAAGCATGATTAATTACCTTTAAATATTCAACAAGATAAAAAGAAGTGCAAGCCATCTTTTTGCTTTTGGATAAAAAAATATATATATATCGTTACTGGTAAAAGACATTAAAAGATGAATTTAAGAAATTAATTAATACACTTGCTTAGTTATTGATTTATTTAATTAAAATAAGATTTAAAAGTTGTATCGGAGATTGAACTCATAATCAAATTTATTAGTCTGATTTATAAAATTATCTAAAAGGTCCTTGCAAGTAGGCTTAAAAGTGTCTTCTGAATTTATTGAAGCTATTGCCATTGCTTTAATAAAAAAAGTGATTCTTCCCTATGTTATTTCCATGAACCAAAGTTAATGCATTCATTTCAAGATGATTCGTTAGTGATAATATCTTGCTGCATACGAGAGAGATCTTGCAGACTGTCAATACGGGTTTAAAAGGAAATGAGCTAGGCATATGTCCAATGACCTAGGCATTGCCTAGGCTTGCATTGTAGTCCCCAAATAAGGACTGTACGTAGCATTGCTCTTTCTCCATACGTGTATGTATATTATATACATAGAAAAGTGATATTTGTAATTATAGAATGTATAAGCATTATGTGATGAAGTTTGAAGAATATTGACACAAAAATTCCTTTTGCTAATGAGGAAAATTTTCCACACTTTCTATTGAATTGTATCAAAGATATATACTGATATTTAAAAGCTATTCTAGGAAGGAACCTAAAATTAAGCCTAACGTTTACAAGGCATTTACACAAGATTTTTCTAGCTGTTATAGACTATGTATTTGTTGTATCAAACATAATTTCATCCTAGAAATCAGGTTGACAAATCTTGAGCGATTTGAGGACTATATATATTTGCTGTAACAAACATAATTTCAGCCTAGAAATCAGGTTGACAAATCTTGAGCTTGATTTGAGGAATATTCCTTGATATTGTGCACTCCTTTTAAAAAAAAGGAATAAATATAAAATCTACATGAATAAATTAGTTTTTTTTTATTGTAGACTCCACTATTTTTTAAGAAATATGTGGTGCTTAGAGTACTCCTAATGGTTTATGTATCTTATCTTTTAAAATATATCACCAAAACCTATTTTTTCTATTTTACATACTAACTTTTACAATATACTATATATCAGCTTATCTATTTTTTCTTTATATCATTTAAATATTTTTTTTTTTAATATTTTTTATTCATTTCAAATAAAACTCATAACACCAAACAACTATCAAATGAGAGAGAAAGTAATTTAAAATGTTTTAAAAGATGAATAGTATTCTCTACATATAAAGAATTACTATTGCAAAATGTAAAATAAAGAAGAATATACAAAACCCATTGGAAGCTACTTTTGACCAATTTTCTTTATATTATACAAAAAATTGTATTTTACAAGAGCCATTGAAAGTGCTCTTACATAACTCGTGATTATATCTAGTATTATTCGTAAATATATATGTATATATCTGTAATAAGCGCTGAGACTTTTAGCTCACTTATTCATAATGTTGAAGATAAAGGTTTAATATATGGGGTTTGATAGCTCGTGGGAAAATAATGATTAATTATTTGCTCTTCATGGACAATACATAGCTACTATTCTATTGAGCATGTTGATGTCGTGTTTCATATCATGGGCAACTGAGCAGTTCCTCTTGATGACTTGCAAGATTTATTAAGGTAAGGGTCTGGGGTGGTGAGGGACATCTCTGATGCCTAAGTTAGAATAATTCTTTTGTGAGTAGTGCGTCTGGAGTAAGTATTCAAGAGAGTGAATATAAGCCAAGATCCCTTAACTTGAGCCTGTGACGTGCTTACATACCTAGTCATAGTGGTCCCCACTCACTGCTAGCAAATCGTACAAGGCCGTACTAAGCGTTGTACTAGTGGCAAAGTTCTCCTCTGTCATGTCAGTCGTCGACTTGCCGTATCATACATGGATCGCTCTTTCTTTCTCCGTAGGTCTCTTATGACAGGTGAGGGGGGAGGTGTGCACACACTGTCGCAATTACAAGAGTGAGTGGACATCATACTCTGTCATTACGTGCTGGTCCCTCTAGCCATTTAATGCGTCGTGCTTGTTGTTCGATTGCGTGGGCTGTGGTTTGAACAGGTGATGTGACTAGTCACCATATCTGATGAGCCTTTTGAGCCTAGTTCAGCCTTTCTTCCTACATCGATTATGCGCTAGACTATTCATTGGGCGGCTTGGGCCCTGAGGGGAACAAACCCTATGTGGCCCAAGGTGGGAAATAAACTCCCATCTCTGATCCCCACAAATTCCCATCATGCATGTGCGGTGAGAATTCAAAAATTGTTTGTGGTGGTCGATGTGACTCACTTGAGAGTTACAATGGGTTACGCCCACGTTGTGGGCATCAATTATTACTACCACGCATGAGGAGGGGGTTTGTCTTCTACCCGATTGTGGATTGGCCAGTGTCCTCCAAGCGCGCAATTCTTTCTCTTTCATGCTAGGGGCTTGCACGATGGTTTATTTTCCCCATCATTATGCACAGCGAGGATCTCTAGATTTGCTCTTGGCATTTCCCCTTTTACGACATCTATAACTTCCATGTTGGGAAGCCCAACCGATGCATGCCTTTATTTAAACCCAATCCCCTCATCGTTGTCACTTCCCCACTTTTTCTTCTTTGTGTGCTTCTTCCTTGCATGCTCTTGCTCTTCCTACCTTCCTCTTCGAGTCTCTTCCTTCATCACCATTAGTCGTTCCTAGCATATGTTTTTTCTTTCTTTTCTCACCTCAAATGGACTCCCAAGAACGTCCATCGCCTTAGCTCCAAGAAGGATCACTTCAAGCTTCCCGAGGGGGCCTTTGGTGACTCTAAAGGTGTGGCGAAACCCACCGCTGGAGAGAAGCCACCATTCTTTGAGGGTTAGAACTGGGAGTCGATAGCCTCTCCTGCTGATCTTCGTGCACTAAGGGAGACATTTGGCATCCCCGGTTCAGTAGTTTTGGAAGTCCTAGGTCACCAATTGACGATGTTGATTTGGCGACGAAGGTGGCCCTTTGCCCCTAATTTTTGTGAATGGGCTATGACTACCATTTTGCCTCCCCATTTGTGACTTTTTGGACTACCTTCGCTTGGCACCTGCTCAGCTCCATCCGGATGCATGGCGACTCTTGGTCTCAAGCTATGTGATTTACTATATGGTGCTGAGCTCCGGGACTAAGGAATATCCTGATCTGACTGCGAGGGAGTTCCTTTCTATTTACAGGGTGTTGCACCTTGATGGGCACCTATGTAGTTTCATGGTACATGGAGAAGCACTTTTCCCATATCAAAGACTGGACCAAGCAATTCTTCTTCGTGTTGGGTACAGGTTGGGAATATCTTGAAGGGGAGGTTGTCCACCAGGAGTTCCCGGTCTGGGCTATTTGGGGGGCCGTGCTAGACGACAAGTCCATTTTCATTGCTCTATCGGAACAAGAGGAGGCCAGGTTCAAGGCTCATCTCGATGACTCGATGTCAGACGCCGTGCTAACAGACGCTAACATCCATCACCACCTTTCTACCCCAGACTGCTTCTACGTTCTAGGTCAACGCTTCTTGAGAGAGCCTGCCACTTCCTGGGGCCAAAAAAGGCCTTATAATCCCCCTATAGCTGGTGGCCCCGAGGGGGGGGGGGAGGAGGCCCCATGTCGACCGCGATGTTGACAAGGAGGTTTCTCGGGACAAGATCCCAACCCCACATTCGAATGCATCAAGTAGCAAGATTATGGCAGACTCATCCTCTGGCCGAATTGTGGCTTCTTCTATTCCTACCCTACCCAAGCATCGGCAGCTCAAGCACCCCCCGATTCTTACTCCACATGTTGCTATCGGGGATGATTCTGACGATGATGAAGCCAATCTTCAGATGGCCTTCTTTGAGGCCTTTCTTAATCTTGTCCTGAGAGGGGCTCTTGCATCGATGGTGCCGTTTGAAGACGTGGCTGAGCTATCTCAATCCGTTCCTGCCGAGTTCCTAGCCAACGCCTCTATCGCCGCAACTTCCATTTTTTTTTCTTTAGTATTTTTGTGTCTCAACTTAAAGTTTGTGATTGTTTTAAATATTATCTTTTTAAAACCATTATCTCTGCCTTTTTTATGTTTTTAATGTATATTTCTTTTATTAATATATATATATATATATAATCTCGAAATGATATACTGTTATTGAAATATTTTGTTATAGTGCTTAAATCGAAATCATTAGGAATTTAAAATATTGAGTTTGATCTTATGTGGCCGAAAAACTTATATAGAAAATGATTTAAAAACCAAAAACCATTTAAAAAACATAAAAACTTTAGGATGGCCGCACTTGCATCCTCCCGTAGATTGAACCAAAGCGAAGGCAATGCTGCAACCTCAGCGGCCTGGGTTGCAAAACTCGGTTGTGCAACTGGGCTTAGGTTCTAGCCGAGGCTGGCCCCGCAAGCCTTTTTTTTTTTCCTTTTCTTTTTTGTTTTATAATCTAAGAATTTGATTTTTTTTTATATTTTAAATATTTATTTATATTTTAAAATTATTCTTCTAATTTTATTTTATTTTATTTCTTAGTTGTGGTACATCGCATCAGATTTTTATTAGATAAGAGTTTTTATTGAAATGCTTTATAACCCATAAATCAAAATGATAAAATTAAAAGAATTATTTTATTCTTAAAACTTAAAACATTGTTTTCGAATATAACCCAAACAAATTAGACAACAAAACGTGGCAAATAAAAGAGGATCCTAATGGCCATGTTTTATATAAAATTCAATAGACAGTGGGAATAACAAATTGTTCCATTCAATTGCATATGCGTTTTGCGTAGACATTGTAATAGCTTTGGTTTAATACAAATGCACCATTGTCCATGTGGACATCCAACGCCACCTAATAAACTTTCGTCTTGGACTCTTTCTTAAAGTGTACACTGGCGTTAGATTGTAAAATTTTTTTTATTATAAAATAAATCTGATATAAATAGCATCAGTTTATAAATTATTTTTTTATAATTTTCTTTTTGAACTACATATTTGTCCGTATTATTTGCATGAATTTGACTTGTTAGGCAAGTACTAATTATACGCTTGAGACACCTTTGTCCCTTTCAAACGGCATAATACATGCGTATTTATTTTCTAAACAGTAGTGTCGACCTCTTCCACCCCATATTAAACAAATGCTGAGAGGAGAAGCTTCATTACCTCTGTAGAGGACAGGACAACCGGCCCTTCACTTGCTTTAGAAGGAACTTAAACAAATGCCCAGTAGTTCTTTGACATAATGAAACATCCACCATTACTCTTTGAAGAGATAATGCTTTTGACAATTTTTTGTCTGACTCATCCAAATTTTCCATTCTCTAGTTCTCTTCACCTTCTAAAATTTCTCTTGTAAAGTTTCTAACCTTTTTTATGTTTTCTGTTTTCCAACCCTTATGAGAATTAATATTTTTGTAAATATTATGTCTTTAATGAAATTTATTTTATCATATATATTTTCTATCTTTTATATTTATTCATATATATGGTCGGTTATACTTTCTGTTTTACTTACACTCATGTATATGATTGATTATACCACATTTTGTTTCTATTGTTAAGCTATTACTATAAATTACCTTATATATTCTATCTATCTATATATATATATATATATATATACTGGTATACGTCTTTGGTATCTTAAAATTGAACATCAACAACTATACACCAATGCAATAGAGAAAAAAGAAAAAGAAAAGTGGGTGGAGAGAGAAAAATAAAGCCGTTGGGTGAGAGAGAGCAAGGTGGGAGAAGAGAAAAATAAGTAATAAAATAAACAATGAATTGTGAATAGTAGATCTAAAAATATGTAGAAACACCGTTCATAGTAAACAAAAAATTTGCATTTGACTAATTCAATGTAGTAAAAAAAAGTGAGATTATTAGCTAAATATGTGTTTGCATTTGTATTTAGCTACACCAATACCAATGCTCTTAGCACTCTTATTAGAATATACAAATGCAAATAAAATAAGTTTGGCTAATAGAGCATAAAAATATACTATATTGGATTATGCACTTGAAGTAATAATAATAAATAATAATAATAATAATAATAAATGAGTTTTTTATCCTGCTGTCTCTTGTTGTCACTTTGCACTTGAAGTGTTGATGTTCCTCATTAAACGTCTTGCACTAAATTTGTTTTACATTAAATTATTGTTCTGCTATTAATTAATTTTGTTCACCCATACTTGGAAAAAAAAAAATTCTGAAGCTCATATGGTTCTGGTACTTAATTATAATTTGTCTCTACCAATCATATGTTAATTATAATTTGATTATTAATTAACATATAAGTGGTAGAATTTTAAAATATGAAAAAAATAAATTAGAAAAAAATATCATTATTAAATTACGAATATTTTATTATTATTTTAACTAATAGATTAATAATTCAATGTGAGATTAGGTTTTAAGTAGAATAGCCAAATATAAAATCATGTGATATTATTTAAATTATGACTTTACATTTGCATAGTCCAATGAAGATGCTAGTAGGTTAGAGACTTAAAAAAGGAAATCTTATTTTGAAGAAACACAACGTATGATAGACAACGCTATATATATCAATAATTAGTTATTGGTGATGTGATCTTGGGTTCACCTAATGTAATATATGGACTCGAATCCTTATAATTTTATAAAGTAAAACGTGGAGAAAAACACAAATAATGAACAATTCCATACCCATTACCAATACCCACCATGCTTGCATATATACGTCCATGATCACCTCAGAATAGACATATTAACATACTACTAATTAAGTTAATGAACATTATGAGGTTGCTTCGTTCAAGTAGCATTAATATTCCCTATATCCAAATGGTGGGTACCTTGGTTGTAAACATCATGGGTATTTCTGCTGCCATGTCTTTTTTCAATACCCTGCAATAAAAAATAGAAAATCCCTTTTTTGTTTCATTAAAATTTCAACAGCTAGGGTTTGTTAATTAAATAATATCTAGAATTTTATGAGTGACCACTTAAAATGCAAAACAACGTTTCTCATTCGCAGCATCAGAAAACACTTATAATATAAGTGAAAACAAAGCTCTGTACGTAATATGCTGAGAATCATAAACAAGAAAGAAGTTAATGCATCACCATAATGGTTTAAATGCAGCCGACAGTTTTTCTAAAGGAAGATAAATAATGAGATTTTCTTCAATTGGGTTTATGGGTCATACAATGAGAGTTTATTATTTTTTAATATCTTATACTTTAAAATTGTCAAAAAAGGAAATTACAGAAACAAAAATGATAAAAATTAATTAATTAAAATTAGTTAATTATGAATACAATGCAAGTACTCGGATTTTTGAGTTTTAAAAATTCAAATTCTTTACAGATATCAGCCCTGACCTTTTGTTAATCTAAGCAAGTATTAGGACTGCATTACATACTAATATTTTGAATGCTGTACTGGATGTCGTACCGATCAAAATATTGAAACGAAATATTTTGATACAGATATCGTTTCGTATACTATTTCGAAATAATCGATATATAAATATATATATATAAATTATATTTTAAAATAATAGTATATATATATGAATAAATTAAATAATTGTTATTATTATTTTATATATATGACTCTTATTCAAGTTACGTTAAGGACGTGCTTGGCTTGAAGAATGGAATGAAAATTCCTATTCCCATTCATTTTTTTCAAGAAAATAGAATGTCTATTCCTATTTGCTTGTTTGGTGACAAAATATTATTATCATAATGGATAGCATTGTTGACTCGGGTTTTAGAGGCGGTTATATCCGAGCCGGTAACCGAATTACCCACCCGTCTATATCTAGGATGAGTATGGGTACATAAGGTGGGTGCATGGTTTAAAATTCCATACCTGCAATTCGAGTCAGGTACCCAGATTTTTTTTATAAGAATATTTAAAAAAATAATAATTTTATGCAAGATTTGGTTCACCTGAACACAGCGCAAGTACTCGAATTTTTGGGTTTCAAAAATTCAAATTCTTTGCAGATATCAACCTTGGCCCTTGTTAATCTAAGCAAGTACTAGGGCAGCATTACACGCCCGTGTCCAAGGACCCAGAATTGTACCAGGGTGGGTAGTCTTATTAATAGAACCACCTTAAAAAGCTCTTCTAGAAGTGGTTCGGCCAACCCATGGCCATGAGGGTGACCTAAGTCACTCCCGTTGTGGCCAAAGACCCCATGGCCATCGCAGGGTTAGCATGTGCCACCTCTAATGGTTGTTGGGTGGCCATTATGCCATCCTTGAAAATGCCATTTATGGGGTGGTACGACCACTCCTATGGATTTTGATGGTTGGACTTCCACCAAAAGTGGTGGCCAACTGGCCGATATAATTTAAAAAAAAAAAAAAAGTTATGAAAAAAAATTTAAAAGAATTTTACACATTCGTCTAAACTAGTATTGACTTGATCAAAATTAAAAATTGGCTAAAATTTAGATGAAACGCTCCACATTTGATTGGCCAAATCTAAAATAAAATGGACTTTTACTATAGTGATTGGTCAAAGATGGAGAATCACTATTGATTCACCAAACATTAAAATATTAATTTCTCACTTCAAGAAAACATTAAAATATTAGTTTCTCACTCCAATAAAAATACTATTTGGTTTGTAATTAAGGAATTTAGATAGAAATTTAGATGAGTTTAATTAATATTTTTATTATTAACATTAAATGATTTTTAAAAATATAAATTTTTTAATATTAATTTAATTAAAATAGAATTATTATTAATATTCAATTGGTAGAATAATAAAATGTGATACAAATAAATTAAATAAAAAAATTATTAATTTAATAATATTTTATTATTATATAAAAAGTAAATAGCTAATCTAATATAAGGATTGAATGTAAATAGAATGGACAAATATAAAAAAGTGTGATATTGGCTAAAGTTTGGAGATGCATTTGGCCAATCTAAGAGTATTAGCATTGGTCTATGCATATCTATATGCAAAACCATATTTACATAATATGACTCAAAAAACACTCACATTGGCTTATGCATATGCATAAATTTAGCTAACAGTGAACAATTGTTACCCAAATTTGAATAACAACTATTCACTCCATCAAACATATTTTAATTGTTATTTCTCTCTCCTTTCACTCTTTCTCTCTCAATCTTTTCCTCTTCTCCCTTTCTCAACAATACAACAAATCTTCACACACACATTTATTTTATTATTATAATATTATATATATATATATATATTTTTTTTATTATTGCATTTGTATTATTAATATCAAATGTATATAGTGGATGTTAATTACAAAATATATATAAAAATTTTGATTTTAGAAAAAAATTTAATAATAATTTTGATTTCAAATATGCATAAGTCAATGTGAGAGTTTTACTTGAATGATTAAATGGTTATGTAAAAAAGATAATTTTATACATACATATATATATATACCAATACTAATGCTCTAAGGAATAGTCATTCCTTACATTTTGACAGGAATAGTCATTCCTCATGTCGTGGACTATTCTCATGGAATAACTATTCCACATATTCCAATGAAATATAGCTATTCTTCACAACCAAAAAAAAAAAAAAAGGGGGTCATTTAAGTATATGAAACAGCTATTACTTTAAATATCCTATTTTGCGAACCAAACATACCCTAGATGCTGGTTCTATATGGTCGTTAAGCTACTAAAATTTTATTTGGATAATGAGATGAGATATTTTTAGATAAAAGTTAAAATTTAAATATAATATTATTAGAATATTATTTTTTAATATTATTATTATGTTGTAATTTGAAAAAATTCAATTATTTATTATATTTTGTATAGAAATTTGAAAAAATTATAATGATGAGATGATATAAAACTGTTTGTATATCCAAACATGACCTAAAAAATGAAAAGCAGCAGATGATATTTAAACAAGTTTAACAAGCTCATAATGTCTGTTAAATATTATAATTAGATAAACCAACGAAATCATTGAACAAATCGCAAGTGGCAGGCCATCAGGACTCCATTACTATTGACGCGGTCACATTCTTTCAGTAATGGACTGGTTCGACCGTTGTCCAGGTCATAGAAAATGACTAGATTTCAAACCGTTCAAAACTGACCAAAAACATAATTGTCGGGTTTGGAGTCCGTTCGACATACAGTAATAAAAGTCTACCAATATTTAAGACAGTTTCAATCGGAATAGGATGCGTAGTACCTCATTCTATTATATGTTTTTATGTCATTTCAAATTGCACGAGAATCTCAATTTCAAATAAAATAGAAACGTCTTCGCAATTTCTTTTGAATCATCTCATATAATAATTTTAATTTTTTCAAAATATTAGACAAAATAAAATAAATAATTTAATTTTTTCAAATTTTAAAATAAAAATAAGATTAAAAATATATTTTTTAATAATATTTTATTCAACTTTTACCTTTAATTTTAACTCGTCTCACCTCATCTGTGAAAACAAACGAGACCTAATTATATAATATAAGTTATCTATGTCAATATTTCATTTGTCAACACAATATTAGGATCTGTTTGGATACAGAGGTATCCCACTTCATCTCATCTTGTCTAATTTTAATAAATAATCTCATTACTATTTACAAAACATCTCAATTTATTTTACTATCCAAATGGACCCGTGTTTATTTATACGAAAATAACTTGTTATTTATAATAAATCAATATTATACAATTGTAACGAGAGAGGATCATATTTTTTAAAAATTAGTGTTTATATAAGTTAATTCAACGTTACGACATTTTAATAATTTATAATGAATTAGATGTATCATATTATCTATAATTCTCATATATTATCTATAATTCAGAGTTTCCAATAATTTTCTTCATTGATGATTTACATTTTGAAACAATCGAAATTTGTCTTTTCCTTTCGTGAGAGATGTTTTTGAAGCATTAAGATAGTTTTATATGAGTTGAATAAAATATTATTGGAATATTATTTTTTAATATTATTATTATTTTGAGATTTAAAAAAAATTAAATTATTTATTATATTTTATATAGAAATTTTAAAAAAATTATAATTATGAAATGAGATGAGTTGAGATAATTTCTATATCCATCTCTAAAATTTTAAAGTATAAAAAAAATAAATTAGAGTAAGAGAAAAATAGGCTCAGACTCTACAACATTTATTAAACATTTAGTGCTATCTAAAAAATTTACTTTTTTTTTTTTTAATCAAAAAAAATTTACTTGAATAGCTACAAATTCTAAAGACTTGCTATCGTTCTTCTACTTAAATCATAACATTTGGGATAAAAACTCTAATAGATCAAGACCGATATTGGAATTGTCTTATCAAGTTAAAGTCTCATGGCATTTACTTTGCTTCTCTCCAATGATGCTGAGATTGACTGGTAGCTAGGTTTAGGCGACCAAGGAAATGCATAAAGAAAAATATATAGTACGTGCCACTACAGCCTTGGAAAAAAGAGAGAAATGGATAGGCATTCCCAATCCCACACAGCTCTTGCACGAATCACATGCTAAGATAGAGCCAGAGGAATTTGATGCGGGTCCCCGTTATTGGTGGAGCTTACTTCAACGCCACTTCTTCCGCCGCTTGAGCTCTTCCTTTCCTATCTGGTCGCCATCACACGTATACACACACTTTCATATTCCACCTCACCCATCCCAAATGACTTCGCACCTAATGCCGTCTCATGCGATAATTGAGGGAACGAAATTCTATAGGACGCCCAAAAACTTGGAATAGAATAGAATATTCTCTTTCTTTTTGGGTCGGTGGAAATATTGAAACTTTTTTACTTTTTCTTTACCTAACATAATTTTATTTATATTTTATATTAGAATTTAAAAAAATTATAATAAAGAGATGAAATAAGATGAAACACCTTCTAAATTCAAACCAACTCTAAAATAGTTTTTCTTCTTTTAAATCTTAATAAATAAAAACATATGTATTTCTACTTTTATAATTTTTTGAATAAACAGATTTTCAAGTCATTGTATAGAACATATCATTCATATAATTTAAATGATAAAATTTGATTTATAAGATTCAAATATTAAAATTTATATTATAAATCAAATTATGTCATACATTTTGATTTCCGTGTTCAAGACACCAACTTAAAAATAAATTTTTTTTTGAAAAAGTATCGAGGTATCCATACCTATGATCTATTCTTCTAGATGATTATGATCTAGGACGGAGGATTTCACTTTTGTTCTTGTATAAGTGGAATTTGTTGAAAAGTCATGAGAGTAAAAAATAAGATGTGGACCTTTTGTTCTAGCTCTTGGAAGTAGGATTTATAATATGATGTATAGATTTATTAAAAATTTAATATTAATCTAGAGAGTACTTCGTATAACAATAAATGTTATGCAATCCATTTCATATATCTATAACTATTGTATCTTTTATATTTTGAACTAAGATCATAAAGTAATTATAAAACGTCTAGATATATATAAATATATAAAATATGATCATTTTTATTTCGCATGAAATAATATGGTGTTAAGATTTGTTAGATTAACGCTACCTATTCTGGAGTTGGATTATTAATATTATTTATATAAATAATAATTTTTAATAATCTGATATTATATAAGAAATAATATGATAATTTTGGAAATTATTTAATAATTACTTTTAAAAATTAGTGTAGCTCATAGATATTAGAAAAATTTTATTTTTCATTCTTACACATCATACAAAAAATAATTTTTATAATTTTTTTTTTTACTAAATATATGATATATGAATAATAAGTAGAAAAATTTATAAATTTAAGAAAAATAAAATAAAATAAGATTAAAAAAATATATATATATGATGCGTAAAAAAGACGAGCAATAAAACTCAAGATATTACTGTCCAAATTGAAAAGCTAGAGAGACTCCCAACGTCCGACTAACGACAACGCAGTGGACAAAACTGCACCGCACGACCGTTAGGAACTCCATCCCAGTCCGGAGCGGGCCCCGAAACAACAACCCAATCGGGGGTCGACACGTACCGCACCGGCAGGCAAACAGCTGGAGCCACGACATATTCGTTTCGCAGAATATACGGATTCCATAAGCATTTCACTGTATCCAAACTGTAAGAACTTTCCGTCCTCTCTTTCCTTTTTCTTTGCGCCTTTAAATGGCAATGAGGTAAGAGAGCGGGAACGCGTCCAGCACCTTTGCTTTCCTCTACCTGAGCGCCTCTACCTGAGTACCCCTCCCTCTTTATAGGTCATTAACCTTCCCTTTTACTCCTTCACTCCATCTCCATCTCTCTCTCTCTCTCGAGATCTGTGCCTGTTTTCTCCTCTCAGAGACTCCTTTCGGAACCAAACCTGGAGCCAGAACCTGAACCGGAACAGGTACGTCTCGGGTTTTCGTTTCTGAATCATAGATCTCCGTTTCAAGGGTTTTCTGGTTCCTCTGTTGTGAGTTTGATGCGGGCTCCTGGTTTTGTTCCTTCTCATGGATCCGCTTGTCCTGTTCTCATTCTTTGCGTGTGATACGACAATACTCTGTGTGTGTTTGTTGCCGTTACTTGTCAACAAGAAAAAAATGTGCGTTGCGGTTGTTTTTCCGAACTTATTTTGATTTTTTGGCAAGTTGCGTGGATGGTAATATTGGTCGGTATTCGCTTTTATTTCTGTCGTTCTGTGATTGTTTGAGGAAAGTCTGAAATATTTGTGGCCGTTTTTGTTATGGATCGTGGATTCTAATTTGGCAGATTTGTGGCTGTTTTTATCGATGTTCATGTACAGTTTATTGTTTTCAATGATAAGTTTCAAAATGCTATTTTTCTGCTTTTCTAAGAAACTGAATACTCTTTTTTTTTTCTTTTCATTTCCATTGCTGTCGGTTTCAAAATGTTTACAGCACGTTGTTAGATGTTCACCTCAAGAGTCGTTTGGATCCACAACCTTTTGTCATTTTCCTGTTATTTTCCTTCATGTTTAACATCGATTGTTACATCATGAAAATGTTAGTTAAGCGTTTTGACAGAAAACAACTTGTAAAGTGCTAGCCGAAAGTGCCTTAATTTGTCCAAATCTCAGAGTTGGACTGTTTCTATAATTGCGTAATTGTTCCCTTCCATTTCACGATTTATATGAATCTTTTTTTTTCTTTCGTCTTTTCTGCTTGAACGTTAGTTGTTCCTCTTATATTTTGCAATCTCATGGCTCCTATGGTGGACAAGAGAAATATGAGAGATGCTTAATTCTTAATGCGGTGTAGAAACATTTGCGAACAACATATGGCCATCTATCAACTTCAAAACGCAATTGAAAAGATTGACAGTAATTTAGTACTCCTCGACCTCAATATATCACGTGTGCTCTGTGCGTATGAGGCTAAAGCTTTAAGTATCTCGCATCTGCTCAGTGCTTAGTTCTTTTATTCCTTTTAATGCAAATCTAATAGATAAAAGTTAATAAATACCCATTTATGGTTCACGCAAATGACTTTACAGTGATGATTGAGTACCTCTTACATTACCTATTTCCATCTTTAATTAATTGGTAGCTCGCATGTACTTCTCTTAAACTAGGGTGAATTGGACTGACATATTCTAAATCACTGAAAGAGTTTATTTGAACATTTCTTTTTTACATTCTCCTACAATAATTTATGCAATGCCGCAGGGCATACTGTTTGAGAATGTGAATGCATAACTTCTTTGATAACGTAGCTTAAAAATTAATTGCTAGAAGTGCATGTTGGCTTTATATCAAAGTAGCTGTGTTTTGACAAATCACTGCATGTATTTTAGCTTGCAGTTATGGTTCCACCAATTGAAACTCCAAACAAAACTTATGATGCTCATCATGCCCCACACCCTCCTCTAAACGAGAGGATACTTTCATCCATGACAAGGAGATCTGTTGCTGCACACCCTTGGCATGATCTTGAGATCGGTATGGAATGTCATACTATGCCATGTGCAGTTAATGCTTGTTTTGTTATTTTTCTATTCAATCAATGTGGCAACCCAATCTTATAACCTTCTTTTGATTTTAAACAGGACCCGGAGCTCCAACTATGTTCAACTGTGTAAGAATTCTCTGCCTTTCTTCTCATTTGTTCAGTTGCACTTTATCGAATGGCTAAATTTTATGTTAGGACGTTTGTGCTCACTTGTGAACTGATTCTGCAGTTTGCGCATGTAAATATTAAATGATGATTGCCATATTTTGCAAATATAAATATTAAGCTATGATTGCCATATGTTCTATACAAAGCTAGCCATCACCTTCTAGTTGGACGAACCAGTGGGTTGTTACTGTGACATTATATCTGATCAAGTTGTATCAAAGCAGCTATAGTATTAAAAATGTTCACATTAGCATTTGACCAGTGGAGGAACTACCTAGCGACTGTAGGGGAAAGTTTTTAGGCCATCTGTTTGTAGGGAAAGTATCTAAAAAGAAAAGGAAAAAGCATATGTACCTTGTAATTTACTGACTCAATTATTTTAACTTTGTTGGAGACCATTAAAGAAAAAGGCCAAAAAAGGACCCTAGAAAAATACGTGATATTGTTGGATTCTTTTAATCTATATACCGAATTGTGCACATGAAAAAAAAAGCACCAAAGCCTGGAGGCAGTTCAGCCACAATTTTGAGCCACCAATGCAAGAGGATGAGATTGATGTGGTTCCCACATGTCTTTCTTCTTTTCTGTGAGCTGAAACAGTCCTCCATTCATGTATGGTTTTCAAATCTTAATTATCCTGCCATATTTCTGGGTGACACTGCTTGACAAAATCTACACAAGTTAGCTCTGATATACTGTAAACTGGTTCATATATAGAATTTTCCTGAACTGTAGTATTGTTGATGTATCTCTTTCTTTTAATATCTACTCCAGAACATACTTATAAAATATATATATATATATATATATATATATATATTTATATCTACTCCAGAACATGCTATCTCACACTTTTCTTGTTGATGACCGACTTGTGCAGGTAGTTGAAATAGGGAAAGGAAGCAAGGTGAAATATGAACTTGACAAGAAAACTGGATTGATTAAGGTAATGATGTTTACTAAGCTTTTCCTTATTGCTGTCCTCATATATAAATGGCTTTCTAATAGGAACATCAATGTGCAGGTTGATCGTGTGCTTTACTCATCAGTTGTGTATCCTCACAACTATGGCTTCATTCCTCGTACTCTTTGTGAGGACAATGATCCCATGGATGTCTTGGTTATCATGCAGGTATGGACATGTCTGTTGTGATTGTCTCAATCTAACCCTTTTCCTATTTGCGCATCTGTGGCAATTATACTCGCATGCTTGAAAATACCGATGTCATCTAACAATACTGTCCAATAAATGCATTCAAACTTGACTAGAACTTTCAACCACTAGAGTAGGTACCATTGGTGCATACTGTATCAGGTGCATGTACATACATTTGTATTTATGTCTTCTTGTACATATGTAGATAGCATTGAACATGACTGTTGGACTGAACCAAACAACTATCTTTCAAAACAATGGTTGTGATGTTAACCCGTCTAATATGCTATGGCTTTAAACAATGGCAGGAGCCAGTTCTTCCAGGATGCTTTCTTCGGGCTAAAGCTATAGGCCTCATGCCTATGATTGATCAGGTAAATATTCCGAGACAAAAAAAGAAGGTTCTTATCCGTCAATGGGTGTTGATTGTGATTTATCACAGGGTGAGAAAGATGACAAGATAATTGCTGTTTGTGCTGATGATCCCGAGTACCGACACTACAATGATATTAAGGAGCTCCCACCACATCGTTTGGCTGAGATCCGCCGTTTCTTTGAAGACTGTATCCTTACTGATTGTCCCTGATTATGAACATATGCAAACATGATCTAACTGTGTATAAGCATCCTTTCTTTCTGTAAAGCCCAGTTAATAGTATTTAACTGTTCCTTGACATAATACTCAGACAAGAAAAATGAGAACAAGGAAGTGGCGGTCAATGACTTTCTGCCTGCCTCTGCTGCCTATGAAGCAATCCAGTACTCCATGTAAGCAATGATCCTCTCTCACCTTTTTAGCTACCATTGACACACATACACAAACATTGAGACGGGAGTGAGGGTGTCCAAAGACAAGATTAGGGTCTGGTCTGGTCTTCTGAAGTTAATTATGCTCATTAAGATGGCCAATCTGGATTAAATTTTTTGGTGCTGTAAAAATCTAGGTAAAATAAAATAATGCTTCAATATTTTCGATCTAAAAGATGTGTCAATTTCTGACATGAGTTTGGGCAAGTGATTCAGATGCGATATCTTTTGTGCGAGTATTTTTTTTATTTCTTGTGCTTTCTTTGGGGACTATTAATCTAACATCATTCTGAGTGCAAGTTTAAGACTACTGCTCATTGTTACTTAATTATTTATTTTTTGTTTATTTTTTTCCTTCCTGTCTAGACTATATATATCAGTATCTGATCTCAACTATCTTTTCTTTAAAAGGAACCTCTATGCGGACTACATAGTGGAGAGCTTGAGGCGGTAGTCGTTTATGCGAGTAATTACATTCTGGGATGCGATCCTTTTACAATGTGAAGTCGTTGTTATATAAGTTTTTTTTCTGTTCCAAAAAACCTCTATATCTTGCTGCACGATGTGCATGCGTTCTTCACAATCGAATGTGTGCTAATACTACAACATCTAAATTGTTTTGTTCTTGTGATGTTTATGACGATATTGAATTACTTTTGTTGTAATGAATACCATAGTTAGGGAAAATTTCTGTTTGGAGAGCTTGGTTCTTGTATGTCTTTTCTTTTGGTCCAATTTGTCTCCATTTTTTTCTTTGTAAAACCCTTGGATTTATCCTACCCGCTCCTTACGGTTCAAGGAAAGTTCAAAGTCCCATCTAGTCTTATTCTCTAATCTGATAGTGGCCTTTTATCTTTTTGTGGCTCCATGCACCTGTCAATATTTGATGGCCTAGAAAAGGATGAAAACGATCAGGTTGGAATATTTTGTTGGGAGAAATTTTAAGAATAACAAAATTAAGTACCAAATAGTGAAAATAATTCTCTCTTACTTTGTGTGAATCTGTTAGGAAGTAATTTAATAGAGAGTAATCTAAAACAAAATCACACACACACTGAGTCAAGAATTTTTTACGTGGAAAACCTTTAAATGCAGAGGGAAAAATTACGGAATCTAGTCCAGTTAAATCTTTCACTATCAATAATGATGTGTACACAAATGTTCTCTCTAAATAACACTAGAGGCATACAATCAACAATAATCTCAAGAAAACACTTTATTGGCAACCAAATAGTGTGTTAGAAGAGATTTTCACCAAAGAGATGCGTAATTGTTCACGATCTCGAACACCATAAATACTACTCTAAATCTGATCTCCATCGTTCAGATTATAGAGTCTTGAGTTGTGAACAAGCCTGCAAAGTTTCAGCTCAATCGGACCACAGACAACTCTGATCAAGCGTCTGATTGAAACTGGACGAACTTCCCTTTTTTGGCTGTCTCTTCCTCTCCCCAATCTCTTACATGTTTTTCTCCTTTTTTTTACACTCTCTTTATGCTTATAGAAGCAACAACACTTAGGTTTTACCTAATTAAACTGGGCCTAAACCCTCTCTCCATGTGGGTTTAATGGACCCACATGGGTCATCCTCCATATAGGAGGGAACCCATACAACAAATCTCCCCCTTCCCGACTATGTGGAGGAGACTCACCATACCTGATTTTGCTTTGCATACTTCAAGTTTTCGCATAGGTAGTCGTTTTGTTATCATATTGACCCATTCTCATCAATATGGATTTTTTCAATTTGTAACAACTTCATATTCAATGCATTATGAATCCAGTGATACCTTACATCAATATGTTTGGATCTTGAATGAAAGGTTGAATTCTTACTGAGATAGATGACACTCTGACTGTCACAATAAAGAGTATACTTCTCTTGTTTCTGACCCAATTCTTCTAAGAACTTCTTCATCCATATCAACTCTTTACTTGCTTTAATTATGGCAATATACTCATCTTTTGTGGTAGGCAAAACAACACATTTCTGTAGTTTGGATTGCCATGACACAGCTCCCTTTGAATAAGTAATCAAATATCCTAAAGTGGACTTTCTGGAATCAATGTCACCAACCATATATGCATCTATAAACCCTTCATGTATAGGTTTACCATTTCCAAAGCAAAAACATACCTTGGAAGTACCTCTGAGATATCTTAAAATCCACTTAATTGCATTCCAATGCTCTTTTTCCTGGATTTAAGAGAAAACAACTGACTACACAAACTGTGAGCTATATCTGACCTTGTGCATACTATTGCATATATTAAACTACCCACTACTGAGGCATATGGGATTCTTTCCATATCTTCCTTCTCTCTATTTGTGTAAGGACTTTACTTCGTGCTCAACTTAAAATGAGTAGCAAGAGGAGAGCTAACTATCTTAGCTTTATTCATATTGAATTTGTCAAGTACTTTTTCAATATATCGCTCCTGTGACATACACAACTTCTTCTTTTTTCTATCTCTGTAAATTCAAATACCAAGAATTTGCCTTGCTAGCCCAAGTCCTTCATGGCGAAGGACTGATTTAACTACTTCTTCAGATTTTCAATTCTTGAAGAATTCTTGCCAACAATCAACATGTCATCAACATAAAGCAGTAATATTTTGAAGTCATCATCACAAAATTTCTACACAAATACACAATGGTCAGAGGTGGTCTTATTGTAGCCTTGCTCTTCCATAACTGACTCAAATTTCTTATACCATTGTCTGGGCATCTACTTTAGACTGTATAAACTTTTCTTTAGTCAACACACACAATCTTCTTTACCTTTCACCCTGAAACTTTCTGGTTGCTACATATAAATCTCTTCATCTAAATCACCATATAGGAAGATAGTTTTCACATCCATCTGTTCAATTTCTAAGTCTAGGCTAGTTGCTAAACCAAGAACCACACGGATGGAGGATATCTTCACAACTGGAGAGAAGATCTCATTAAAGTCGATACCTTTTCATTGACTAAATCCCTTAACAACAAGTCTAGTTTTGTATCGCGGTTGGGAAGTGTTCATCTTGCTTTAATTTATAAACCCACTTATTCTTCAAAGTTCTTTTGCCTTTGGGCAACTCTACCAGTTCAAAATTGTGATTGTCATGCAAGGATTGCATCTCATCTTGTATGGCATCAACCCACTCTGCCTTATGTTCGTCTTCCATGGCTTCTGCATAACACTCGGGCTCTCCCCTGTCAATTATTAATACATACTCGTTTGTAGAATACCGAGTGGAATGATGTCGGTCTCTGATAGACCTCCTGAGTGGAACATCTGGTAGCATCTCTAGTTCTGTCGGTCTTTGTAAGGGAGCATCTGCATCACTTGGACTCTGTTTGTCATCTTCAATAGCATGTTCAACCTATGCTGGCAAATTTGCCAATGACATCGGATTCAAGTTAATTGAACTATCATTGCACCGGATCACTACTTTATCTGTCTTCTCAATATATTGTATGGTTTGATCTTCAATGAACACAACGTCTCGACTTCTCACTAGTTTCTTATCAACTGGATCATATAATTTGTACCCAAACTCATCCAGATCATAACCTAGAAAGATGCACTGTCGGGTCTTCACATCGAGCTTAGACCTTTCATCATTTGGAATATGCACAAATACTTTACAATCAAAGACATGTAAGTGATCAAAAGTAACATCCTTACAGTCCAAATTCTATATGGTACATCAAACTGAAGTGGAACACATGGTGTCATATTAAGAACATGTACAACTGTATTCAAACTCTCACCCCAAAAAAATCCAGGCAATTGTGCCTGTGAAAGCAAACGTCTCACTCTCTTAATCAGTGTTCTATTCATCCTTTTAGCTAAACCATTCAATTGAGGAGTCTTCAGAGGTGTCTTTTGTTGCTGAATACCTTGTTGTCTGCAATAATCATCAAATGGGCCTGAATACTCTCCCCAGTTATCAATTTGGATGCACTTCAGCTTCTTTCTAGTCCGCCTCTCAGCTAAGGTCTGAAACTGTTTAAACATTTCCAATACTTGATCCTTTCTTTTCAAGGTATAAACCCAAGACTTTATTGAATGATCATATATAAAGGTCACAAAATATAAAGAATCGCTAAGTGTTATTGTCTTCATAGGACCACAAACATCTGAATGAACTAGATCAAGTATACCTGACTTTCTTGAAGAAGGAGAACTTTTGAAGGAAACTTTATTCTGCTTTCCTGCCAAACAGTGAGTACACTTTTTCAAAGATGTACTTTTCATTCCAAATAGAAAGTTCTTTCTAGCCAATATTGCTAAGCCTTTCTCACTCATGTGGGCAAATCTCTTATGCCACAATTGTCATGTGAACTCATTCTTCATAACATTAATAATGTTACTGGAGAGCCTTACTTGTAGCATGTACAAATTTGAAACCTTCTTACCTCGAGTTACAACCATTGCACCCCTTGTAAGCTTCCATTGCCTATTACAAAAGGTGTTGCAATACTCTTCATCATCAAGATACTTGTATAAATCAAGTTCAAATGGATATCAAAAATGTGCTTCACATCTCTAAAAACAAGCACCATGCCGTTATTAGTTTCCAAGCCACCATTACCCATCTTTATTGCGCCAAAATCACCAGGTACATAGTTTGTGGAGAAATCCTTTCTAGATGTAATATGAATTGAGGCACCAATATCAATCACCGAGCTAGTTTCATGAGAAACAATATTTACAACATCATTATCATCATAAATAATGAAGAAGTCTCTAGTAGTAATGGCGGCAACTTAATCATCATTCTTTTCATCATTGTTCTTCTTCTCATTCACTTTCTTCTTGTATTCTCTCTTTAATGTTTTGTAATATTTCTTGATACGCTCTTTCATGCTACAATGATAATATTCAATATTAGCAAACTTGTTTGACTTGCTTCTGCCTTTATCTTTGTTCTTCGGACCTCTGCTTTTACTCCTCCCCCTTTTTTCTGTAACCAAGACCTCTGACTGCAAAGAGGAACCCTGTGATTTTCTTCTCATCTCTTCATTCAAAACACTACTTTTAGCCAGATCCATATTGATTACACAATTTAGGGTTGAGTTAGATAATGACATTCTGAATGTCTCCAAAGAGTCCAGTAATGTACCAAACAAACACAAACCCTATACCTCATCATCGAACTTGATACCCATTCCAGCGAACTGATTAATTATTCGTTGGAATGTGTTCAAGTGATCTGTCAACAGAGTTCCATCTTGGTATCTCAAAGATATCAAATGCTTGATTAAATACATTTATTGTTTCCAATCTTTCGAGCATATAACTGTTTAAGTTTATTTCAAAGTGTACGTGCATGTGTCTCCCTACTAATATGGTTCAAAACATTATCATTTACCCACTGCCTGATGTACCCACAAACTTGTCGATATTGCAAAATCCATTCTTCATTAGATTTATTTTCAGGCTTCTCAGAAGTAAATACCTGTAGATGAAATTGCTTCACAAATAGAAGGACTTCCATTTTTCCTTTCCAAGTGTGATAATTAGAACCATTCAAAGTAAACATCCTACTCAAATTATCTTCCATTATTCAACACAAAATATTGAACGACTATAACCCCGCTCTAATACCACTTTGTTGGAAGAAATCTTAACAGCGACTTGGAATAATCAAATCAATTACCAAACATCAGAAATAATTATCTCCCACTTTGTGTGAATTTGTTAGGAAGTAATTTAATAGAGAATAATCTAAAACAAAATCACACACACACAAAGAGCCAATAATTTTTTTACATGGAAAACCTTTCAATGCAAAGGGAAAAATCACAGGACCTAATCCAATTAAACCTTCCACTATCAACAATGATGTGTATACAAATGTTCTCTCTAGATAACACTAGAGGCATACAATCAGCAATAATCTCAAGAAAACACTTTCTTGGCAATCAAATAGTGTGATAGAAGATATTTCACCAAAAAGATGTGTAATTGTTCACGATTTTGAACACCATAAATACTGCTCCAAATCTAATATCCACTGTTTAGATTATAGAGCATTGAGTTGTGAACATGCTTGCAAAATTTCAGCTTAATCAGACCAAAGACGACTCCGATCAAAGCATCTGATTGAAACTGGATGAACTTCCCTGTTTTTGGCTGTCTCTTCCTCTTCCCAATCTCTCACACATTTTTTTTTTACACTCTTTTTTTTGCTTATAGAAGTAGTAGCACTTAGGTTTTAATAAACCTAACTAAACTAGGCCTAAACCCTATCTCATGTGGGCTTAATGGACCCACATGGGCCATCATCCATATAAGAGGGAACCCACACAACATATTTTACGAGAAACTAATCTCTCTCTCTCTAAAACCCAGGCGCCTCCTCTCCCCTGCCCTGGTGGTAAAAACCCAAGGGATCCATTTTTTATTTATGTTAGAAGGGAAGAGGAAGGGCGCCTCCATTCACCCATCTTATCTTTCAAGATTTATTTTACTTAGTTTTATTTTACTTTCTTCAAGGCCGAAAAAGATAGATCTACAATTTTTTGGCAACTCCCAAGAGACGTGAGGCACAAGTAGATTCACAGGTCGAAAATTTTCGAAGGAAAGTGGTGGTTTTGCGAAAATCACTGCACGTGATTTTTCAACAGCTCTTCTCGACAAACGCGCCAGATCATCGGACTCGCTAGCACTAGACCTTTCAAATCTAACCAATGTGTTGTCTTCATGAGCTATCACAGATTCTAAAGTCCACCAGAGTTTGTCCAAATTGTAATCCGTCATTTTTTTATCTATCTTACTATTTTTCTTTTTGGTTTCCTTATTGTTAATTAAAATAAAAAAAGAGTTCATCTATCGAACGCTTGTCTGTAGAGGTTGAGTCATCTTTTTCTATGAAGGATGAGGTTGAATCTCTGTTTAGGTAGAGAGTGTTGTCTCTTAGACGTTTGTCTATAGGGAGTATCAACAATAGTGAAAACCAAACCAATCACAAAAGAAATAGTGTACTGGTGGAGCTCCAATTGTATTATTTTAGTTTATAATGTCATGTTGTTATGGGGATATCCCAGAATGTATCCAGTCATAGATGCAAGTTTCTTTGATAAATTAATTATGACAGTTTTCCTTCAAAAAAAAAACTTTATGGCTTAGCACCTCATGGCAATGTTCTTGGTTTTGACATCATTTGTCATCAGCTAAGGAAGTCTTAGGGTCGTATGGATACTTAGAATATTTCAATATATCTATGATTAGTGGTAAAATAGTTTAATTTAAGATATTGTATTGGATTTTGGAAAATGAAAGAAAGAAAATTGAAAAAAAATATTATAAAATTAAAAAATTGTTTAAAATTTTTGTTGTGAAATTTGAAAAAATACTATTAATTTTTGTGTTTTTTTTTGAGTCTGAGAAAGTTATAATGATTAGGTAATGGTTAGATGAAAAAGTTGAATATTTGAAATTGAAAAATGTTATGAGTGGTGTTTGGGAAGGAAATATCTAAAAATATTTTAGAACTGTTGTATCGCTAAACAAAAACGTAAGGGGATTTACCCCCCATGGCCTAAAAGGCCCTATCAAGCCCAGCCCATGACAGAAAGCCACAGACCTGGCCCACTAGGAGAGTTCTCTGTATATGACCTATTGGAAGGATATTGCTGGAGAGGATGAGACTCGTCAATCTGAGGTTCTCTCAGGTAGTGTCCAGTTCTCGAGTGCCTACCCGCACAACAGACGTGATATACGGAAAACTGTTGATCTACTGACAGAGAAAGCATGAATAGACCAGGAGAAAGGTAGACTAAGAGGAGAATGTTGGAGAATCACGCCGCATTAATAGCTCCACCACCCAGACAACACGCCACATTAATGATGCCATCGCAGAGCTACGCCACATTTAAAAGTTTTGACAAAATAAACAGTATGGGGAACCCAGACTTCATGAAAGCAGGCATGATCTGCTCTTTAAACCTGTAGTATAAATAGGTGATCTCAAGTACGAGGAAGCTCTCTCTGATTCATAAACTCTCTTATTTATTTACTACACTCCAAGAACATTTACTAATTTTGGTATCGGAGGCTCCTTAGCCCCAAGGCCGCCCTTTCAAAACCGTAGTATTTTTTACCTTGTGCATAACTCATTTTTGAAAATCTGAGTTGTTGGAACTTGACCCAAATTTGTGCGAAACACGACACTAATAGAACCATTAGTCATATATAAATGAGTAATGTTAGATACAGTTTTAGAGTGTGCAAATCTCACACACACTCTTTGAAAAAAAAGGGAACCGCTAGGGCCACCGAGAGGTGTCCTGACAATTCCCACCTATAAGTGTAGAATACATTTTTTTATTTTGTTTTTTTATACATTTTTAAATCACTTTAATCATTTAAAAAAATAAAGAAAAAATCACAAACTCATTAAAAAAAAATTAACTATTAAGTAAAAAAAAAATCAAATCGATAGAATTTATTGGAAAGATGTGTCGTTGGCTTAAGCATTTTCCACAAAAAAAAGTATCTAATGTTCAAAAATAAATATCTTTAACGTAGATTTCAATTTTTTTGATTTTTTTAAAAGTCGTTCGTGAGCTTACATATGTTAGAACTGTAAAAATTATTTTCATATATAAATCTATATTCTAAAAAGATTCATATATTATATACAATAGAAAGTTTTTGAATCGTTTTAAAGGCTAAGAAATTATCTATCTGAAGCAAAGTAGGGTCATAACACATTTGCAATCAATGTTTGTCCTTTTCGTTCTCTAAATTCAACGTCATTGAGTTCGTTAGCGATCTTGTGAATTCTGAGTAGGATTCCAAAGAGTGACTCTAATGGCTTTATGTCGTTCATCAATATAAATATTAGCATCAGACAACTCGCATTTCGTTACGAAATAAATATAGAATAGTCTACAGTCTCTCTCTCTCTCTCTCTCTTCCATCTTTGGTCAGAAAACCTTTTTGGGTTTTTTTTTTGGTGTCGATCCCTCTAAAATAATAGTTATTATTATTGTACTTTTTTCTTTATTAATTTATGAAAGTGAAGTTATAACTGTGACTTGATACATACAGAAAAAAATCTAGATTACAAGTCACTTACAGTTGGAGATCCACCAGTACACAAATTTCTATGTGACTGATATGATCTTAACTTTTATAATTCTCTATAGATAAATCGTCTGAGAGATCATACTCTGCTTAAAGTAGAAATTTCAAACCCCACCACCAAGGAATGAGAGGACTTTCACTCTATAGATAAAATGTCCAAGAGACTATTTCTTTTTTATTTTTACCTAAATAAAATGAAATAACAATAAACATAAAGATAAATGTAAAAATGACGGATTACAATAGTAGATCCGAATTTTTAGCTTAAAGGAAAGCAAAATATAAGGAATAAAGAGATTGAATTGGCGCGTGAGGGACACATGCTACTCTAGGAGTGTGGCGGCCAGTCGAGTTTGAAGAAACCGAAGTCCCTGGTTCCAGAAACGCCTCGCGTGGCGACAGTAGAAGCTTCCTGGAGCAATGACATGTGGATCTCACACGCTGCTATGACCTGCGTGTGTGACTCACGCGTCGCTCTGTTTGACGAAAGCCTTCGGCCGTCCGAAGTATCGGTAGCCTTGGAATCTTGCGGAGGAGCACGTGGTTGTCGTTGGGTTTCGAAAAACAACAGATCGACGTTTCGCTATTCTTTAGATGGAAAAACAAATAAAAAATTGAAAAATAGAGAGTTACACAATCTCTGATCTAACCAGATGGGAGGAGGGAGGGAGGAGCTAAAGCTCCAACCCACCCCCCAACCTATGTTGGGTTTTTGCTGGGGCGGCTTTTTGGAGAGAAAAGGGAGAGAGAGCTTTCGGCTAGGATTTTTCCCCGTAACTAATTTGTTGTCTATTATTGCCTTTATTAACATATAGAAACACATGACAAATTCTTGCTCTTGTTTATCCCAAACTCTCCCCATTAGCTCTCCAACCTTCTTGCTATCAAGGTCTCTCCTCTCCTGATTGTCAATACATACCTTCAACCCATTCTTCTTCGTTCTGCAACCAAAACTCAAGCTTTCTCTTATAAACACCTTTGAACATGAATCATTCAGGAGGTAGTAGAACATACCTTAAACCGTACCCTTGTAGGACGCCTTGTCTCCTCTTGCCCCCATAACAAACATTTAACATACAATTCATACAACCATTAAGGCGTTTTGGAGCTTTGTCATTGGTCACTCAATCGAAGATACTGAAAATAATACCTTCCTATTCAACTTCCCCATGGCTAGTGATAAAGATCAAGTAAGTACGTTCACAATATCCATGGTGTTAACATCGTGTTTCGCACATCTTTAAGCTAGACTCCGACAATTCAGGTCTTTCGAAATAGACTTGCAAAATATATGAGGGAAGACAGCTAGAAGAGGGCGGCTTTGGGGTTTGGGAGTATCCGATGCCAAAATTAGTAAATTATATTGGAAGTTTGTAAATAAGTAAAAGAGTCTAGAGATTAGAGAGAGTTTTCTCGTACCTAAGACGTGCTATTTATACCATAAGTCTGGAGGACAGATTGTGTTTGTCCCCATGGAGTTCGTGTCCTTTATATTGTTTCATGTGTCAAGATTTTTTAATGCAGCGTGGCTCTGCGATGACGTTATTAATGTGGCGTGTAGCTCTAGTAATGGTGCCATTAATGTGACATGATTTTTAGATTTCCTTTTCCTAGCCAGTATCTTTGGTGGTCCCTTGATACCCTTCCTGTCAAAGGATTGAGGGTTCCCCGTACATTAAGCCCACTATGCGGGCGAGCACTTTGAAAGCCAGACACTACTCGAGGGGCCTCCAAATCGACGACTCTCATCCCCTACAACACACTCCCTCCTCAAGTTTTGTCCAGAGGACCCTACCCATGGGCCGAGTTGGAGACTGTTCGTTCTGGGCTAGGCCTTTGGTCTTAATTCCCTTAGTTGTTATTCTCAGGTCAGCTAGGTCTAAAGGGGGGAAATCCCCTTACACATAGAATTTTAAAAGTTATAATATCATCCTCAAACGTTGGCTCTTGGGTTAAAGTTTGCTAGAGATTGATCTAGAGCACAAACCTTTCTGGATCCAATATATGATCTCTTCTTAAAAAGGATATCCACTTTTATAATAGGCCAAATAATGGGGACAATATTAGATATTGATTACTCATCCTCTCTTGGAGCAAGCCCAAAAAGATTCCTACATATCTATGTTGAAATAAAAGTCTTAGAGCTTCTGCATGAAGGTTTCTCTCTCCCATGATCCAGCCAAATCTAATAAAAGTCTCATTCAAATATAAACGCTTTCAAATTTTTACTACTCAAGCTGAAAGTTTTGACATACTTGCCATCAATGCCCTTTTCCAGTAAGCCCCCAAGAGTAGTTCAAAATGTTCCATGAATAAGGGCCGAAAGTCGAAACAAAAGATTCACTCCATGAAAAGAACACATCCATCTGCCCCTCCAATCTGATTCCACCCCTGATACTGGCAGAACACCCATGAACACTCCCTCCAATCCAAGCTCGACTGAATCCCCACACTAGAATAATTCCATCAACTCAAAAGGAAAGTAAATCATCCAACCTCATTCACAAGGCAAGGAAAGTAAATAAACACAATGTACTCATATTGCGGTGGAAATCATCGAAAAGGTAGCTTCATTGTGTCTTCAAGCCACCCATGCATGCAAGGGGAGACTACAATGAATACTCTCTGGCCACATGGAGAAAGGATGTCAAAGTGAAAGAAGGAACAACTTCATTAGTTACTAATTGCCTCACTCTTCTACCATTTGTCCCCCATTTCAAACCCTCTAGCTAGCATCACTACAAACCCCTCCAATCCACATGACAAGGCAAGTCCTAAATTATCAAACCGATATGTTATGTGTACTAAGAAAAAGAGATGAAGAGATGAGTCTAGAAGTTAGTTTGCCATCGACTGAAAGGGGTTTAATGCAGCAGTTAGCAGTTAGTTAGGCACGTGATGTCATATGTCATTAAGCAATATATAATTACACTTGTGGCCTTACTTAGTTGTTTGAATGTACTAGAATACCCTTCCCTTTGTAATTGAATTAATGTTTGGATTGTGTCTAAAAGAGATATATTCTTGATGTAATTCATTTCATTGAAGAAAGTTAATAAAAGTGAATTCTTGGAGGAACTGATCCCTCGAAAATCAGAGTTTGAGTCAATTTCTGCGTTCATTGATACAATTGGTATTAGAGCACTTTGAAAATTTGGGAGAATTTTTTTTTTTCCTGATGGTGGATGGAACTCGTTTCAAAGAGTTGGAGAAGATAGTGGTGGGGTTACGACAACATCAAGAACAATAAGGAAAAAATTTAGAAGATCACCAAGAAGCGCTAAAGGTATTGAATTCCAAGATAGATGTTTTACTAGAGGCTGTTAATGGAGGAAGAATGGGTGCATATGGGTGGCAGGCAAGAAGAGATGAATTCTGAGCAGATGGGTGTATCAAGAGGTATGCAATTTCGCTCAATTAAACTAGACTTTCCAAAATTCGATGGGACTAATCCAACGGGGTGGATTTATAAAGTAAATCACTATTTTAATGTCATCATTTTATATGGAGGGTAGTGCTTTAATTTAGTTTCAAGATGTTGAAGAAACAAGAATTTTTTATTCTTGGAGTTCTTTTATCGAGGCTTTACAATTGAGGTATGGGAATTCATCCTATGATGATCCCATGGAAGCCCTTGCTCGACTTAAACAAAGCACTACAGTAGCTACATATAAAACTCAATTTGAGATGATATCCAATAGGTAAAAAGGATTATCTGAGAACTATAAATTGAGTATGTTCTTGAGTGAATTAAAAGATGAAATAAGGCTTCCCATGAGGATGCTATATCCTCAGAACCTTAATTTTGCCTTTGGCCTTGCCAAGTTCAAGAGGAGTACATTCTTAGTACTTGTGGGGCAGTAAGGGGGAAGTTATCAAGCTTCTTATGTACCATTTGCTATAGGAGGGAATGGATTTGACAGCAATGTGGGAAGAAAGGAGAACACTACTGTAGGGAGAGCTAGTAATTTTAAGCCTTCCTTACCTGTGCAAAAAGTGAGCTCAGCTGAGATGAAAGAAAGAAGAGAAAAAGGTTTGTGCTATTTCTGTGATGAGAAATGGAATCCTAGTCACAAGTGTAAGAAGGCCAGAATTTTTGTGATGGAAGAGATGGAGTTATTTCAAAGAGATGAGGTGCAAGGTTGTGCATTGATAGAAGGTGTTGATAGTATTGATATTGCACCAACACAGTGTGAAGTTCCTAAGATATCTCTGCATGCTATTGCAGAATCTTTCAGCCCAAGAACCATGAGAATTCGTGGCAAAGTTCAAAACTGTTCTGTGGTCATTCTTGTGGATACAGGAAATACACATAATTTCCTTAATCCTATGGTGGCTAGGAAAGTGGGATTAGAAGTTGATTCTGGAAAACAAATTGAAGTGTGAGTGGCAAATGGAGAAAGAATGAGAAGTGAGGGAATGATGGAGAAGCTGTAGTCTCATATGCAAGGAAACCAATTCAGTATTGATTTTTTTCCTGTTACCTCTTGGGGATCGTGATGTGGTGGTAGGGATGCAGTGGTTAAGAACTTTAAGTCCTATGTTTTGGGACATTAATGGCCTTACTATATCCTTTGAGCAGAACAAGAAGTCAATGACAATTAGAGGGATGAATGCTACTAAATCAAAATTAGTAGAAGATGTGCAGATTTGCCAACTGACTACAACTTATAGGAAGGGCATGTTTTCACAATTAACATAATAGCAGCAGACTAGTAGTGCAGAAGAAATTGATGTTAGAATTGAAAAGATTTTGAGCAGGTTTTCTATAGCTTTTTAGGAGCCTAAAGGCTTGCCACCCAAGAGAAGTCATGACCACAAAATTAACCTCTAAGAAGGTACAATGCCTATTTCTGTTAGGCCATATAGGTATCTTTTTGTACAAAAAACTAAGATTGAAAAAATAGTTAAGGAATTGCTAGAGGCAAGAGTAATAAGGTGTAGTCAATCTCATTTTTCCTCACCTGTCATCCTAGTCAGAAAAGCTGATGGTTCTTGGTGTATGTGCATTGATAACAGAGCTTTGAATAGAGAAATTGTTAAAGACAAGTTTCCTATTCCTATGGTGGATGAGCTCTTTGATGAGTTGTGTGGGGCTACCATTTTTTCCAAGCTAAACCTTAGGTTTGGCTATCATCAAATTCGAGTGAGGGAGTATGATATTGAGAAGATAACATTCAAAACCCATCAAGGCTATTATGAGTTCTTGGTTATGCCTTTTGGCATAACCATTGCTCTTGCTACCTTTCAGCCATTGATGAATGAGGTATTCCAACCATTTTTAAGAGGATTTGTTATAGTTTTCTTTGATGATATCTTGGTATACAGTAAGAATAAAAAGAATCATTTGTAGCATTTGGCTTTGGTGTTGGATGTTTTAGCAAAGCATACATTATTTGCTAAAAGAAGTAAATGCGGATTTGGTTGTAAACAAATTGATTATTGTGTCTGCTGAGAGAATGCAGGCTGATCCATCCAAGATCAAGGTCATGGTTGAGTGGCCTTTGCCCAAGTCTGTTAAATCCTTGATGGGGTTCCTTGGATCGGCTGGGTATTATCGAAAATTTGTAAGGGATTATGGATTAATTGTTGCTCCTCTTACTAATTTGCTCAAGAAGGATGCTTTTCACTAGGGACAATCAGTTACATAGGAATTTGAGGCATTGAAGTAGGTTGTTTCTCAACCACCTGTTTTAGCATTACCTGACTTTACTAAATCATTTTTTATTGAGTGTGATGCATCAGGTAAAGGAGTTGGGAGCTATGCTAATGTAGAATGTAAGAACTTTGGCTTTCCTTAGTCAGCCTTTGAAAGGCAAAACTTTGGATTTAAGTGTCTACGAGAAAGAATTTTTGGCATTAGTATTGGCTATAAAGAAGTGGAGGCCTTATCTCTTGGGAACTATATCAGGACTGACCAATAAAGTTTGAAATTTTTGTTGAAGCAGAAGATAAGGACACCATCACAACAGTAGTGGCTCAGCAAGTTGATGGGCTGACTTTAGTATTGAGCATAGAAGAGGTAGAGAAAATGTAGTTGTAGATTCTCTTTCAAGAAGGAATGAGGTGATTGAGAATGAGGCAGTGTCATCTGTTATTACAGTCCTAGATCCAATGTGGCTACAACAGCTGAAAGATTCATATTTGCAAGATGAGGAGATTTTTGTAATTTGCATGAAGTTACAACAAGGAGAGTTGCTGAACCAAGCCTTTATAGTGAAGAATGGATTGTTATTAAAAAAATGGAGGATATTTCTATCAACTAAATCCCTTTGAACCAGCAGATTCTACAATTCATACATAGCAGTGCTTTTTGAGGGCATTCAGGATACTAGAAGTCTCTACACAAGGCCAAAGCAGATTTTATTTGGGCTGGAATGAGGAGGGACATCAAGAAGTATATTTGCTACCAGCAGGGCTGTTACAGCCATTGCCTATTCCTATGAGGTCATGGAGTGATATCTTTATGGACTTTATTGATGCTCTTTCTAATTCAAGAGGATTTTCTGTAATTTTGGTGGTAGTTGATCTATTTAAAAAATATGCTCACTTCTTACCCTTGTCTCATCCTTATAATGCAGCCTCAATAGCCAAGCTTTTCATTTCCCAAGTTTCTAAGTTGCATGGTATGCCTGCAACAATTGTGACTGATCGAGATGCTGCTTTCACTAGTGGTTTTTGGAAGGAGCTTTTTAGGTTGCATGGCACAAAATTACATTTTAGTTTTGCTTACCATCCTCAATCAGATAGGCAGACTGAAATTGTTAATAAGTGTGTGCAACAGTATTTGAGGTGCTTTGTTTCAAAAAGACCTAAGGAGTGGAGCCATTGGCTGCCTTGGGCAGAATGGTAGTATAATACATTTGTACATTTAGCAACTAAGATCACATCATTTGAGGCCTTGTATAGTGTGACCCCTCATACCTTGTTGCAGTACATAACTGGCACAACATAGAATGAGGCAGTGGATTCTGAGTTGAGATCAAGAGAAGAAATTCTGTCATTACTGAGGAAGAATTTGGTGGCAGCACAGGCTAACATGAAGCAAAAATATGATAAGAAGCATGTTCATAGGCAATTTTAAGTTGGTGATATGGCTTACTTGAAATTGCAGAAGTATAAACATCATATTGTGGGAGCTATTATGAATCCCAAGTTAGTAGAAAGGTATTGTGGTCCCTTTAAGGTGCTAGAATGCATTGGGATAGTAGCATATAGGCTGGAATTGCCACAGGAGTCAGCTGTACATCCAGTGTTTCATGTATCCAGATTAAAGAAGCACGTTGGGCCATTGAAGACTGTCTCATCTGTGTTACCTCTGCAAGATTGTCATGGTGCACTTAGAACTGACCCTGAGGAAGTGTTGCAAAGAAGAATTACTTATGTTGATAATAAACCATTTATTGAATTGTTGATTAAATGACGTAAAGTTTCTGAGGAAGATGTTACATGGGTTCCTGTTGAACAATTGAGACGACAGTATCTTGACCTTGTGGGCAAGGTCTTTTGAAGGGGAGTGAATTGTTATGTGTACTAAGAAGAAGAGATAAGTCTGGAAGTTACTTAGCCACCGACTGAAAGGGGTTTAATGTAGCAGTTAGCAGTAAGTTAGGCACGTGATGGCACATGTCATTAAGCAGTGTATAATTATATTTGTGGCCTTTCTTAGTTGTTTGAATGTACTAGAATACCCTTCCCTTTGTAACTAAATTAACATCTGGATTGTGTATAAAAGAGATGTATTCCTGATGTAATTCATTGAAGAAAGTAAATAAAAGTGAATTCTTAAAGAAACTGATCCCTCGAATATCAGAGTTTGAGTTAGTTTCTGAGTTCATTGCTACATGATATCTATCACAATATAGATCTTCACCAACCTTAAGTACCCTTTCTATAGACACATTCCCATCCCAATTTAATGGATGCCCCCTACTCGAAAATATTCTCGAGGGATCTTATTACCCTACACGACTCATACTCATCTAAACCAATCTCTTACCAAATCAGTCTTGCCCCAATTCAATCACTTGCTAGGCCCATCTCAAGCCTCCTCATCGAAGCACAAATTGCCTATGTTGGTGCTTAACATCAAAGTTGTATGATTCCTAATCCCTTTGCACTCGGATCCAGACCAACCCTCAGATACTCACCCATCCTTGCCACCTTGACAACATTCCAATCAAGACCCGCCATAGACCTTTTTTCAACACCCGTTACTCAAGCATCACCCTTTCTCTAGGTCATCAGTCTTGCTAACTCACAAGACCCTGTATTCTACCCCCTTCTCACTAGAGTTGTGGCAAAATCTGACTCCACACCGTCGAAGTCCAAGAGAGATTTTTTTTTTTTCATTTAAAGTCAGAATCAAATTTGTTTTCTGACCGACTTCGCTCTAACTCTGACTTTGACTCAAACTGTTGGGTATAAAAATAATAAAAATCAAACCCAGAGATAAGGCCAAGAATCAAGCCAAGAGAAATGACCAATAAGAGATAAGACAAGTTGACTTACACACATATAAGGAAAGGGTTTCATAAGGCAAAGATGACTAAATTACTCCAAAGAATGAAAGAGACCTCTATAAAAAGAGGGAATCTCCTCAGATTGGGGAAGGACTCCACTACACATAGTGACTCCAAAAACCTCATCTCCTCATAAAGATGGCACCTTATTCAACCTCTAGAATTTTCAATTGCCTCCATTGTATTGAGAGATGAATAAGACAATGAGAGATTGTAAAATCACCCATCATAGTGGATTTCACTCCCAAACAATCTATGGACGTAAGTTTTTATACCAAACGTCATAGATCCATGTCTCTCTCACTTTATTTATATTTTATGTATTTGCTTATTGTTTATTCCCATGGATGAACGTTTAAGCACTATATCAACGTCTAAACCATCATTGTGGGCTTTTTGACTGCATCATCGTGGCCCAGATCACCTCGATGGGCTCGAAATGACTCTTTTCTCCTGTTCAACTTGTTGTGCAGATTTACGCATTAACACCGACTTTAGTAAAAATATATATCATTTGCATATTGATCATATATACTAATATAAAAAGTCTAGAAATTATATAGTTAAATTCAAGAATATTAGTAGATTAAAAATCAATGTGATAATTATTAAAACATAATATTAATATACTAATTATCAATTATATGTACACACTACACATCGTAGCATCACTATCATACATATTACATATATTAGAATAGATGAAAATCAACTAGCTCATAGTGAGTCATGTAGCATGTATAATGTATAATTGTAAGACTATTAACATATTATCTATATTTTAATATAGTAGTATGTAATTAGATTCTAATAAAATATTTGGCTGGTATGTGAGTAGCTGGTTGTGTTTCCTATTTGTAATTTATTCAGTAGTGAATGATTGGCTAAGGGACATTGCCATTGGACCATGATAGCAAATGGTTGCTCTTGCTCGTTAGTTGTTATTTGGGACCTTGGGTGTTAGTGTTGGCCTTGGCCAGATGTTGAACAACCATAATGTTTCATGGTTGTTGTTTTTACATAGGCCCCAATCCGATAAATTAGAATTAGAGTCGAATCGGAGCCTATGTAAGTCGAAATTTGGATTCCAACTCCGACAAAGTCAAAGTCAGAGTTGGATTTCTTGGATACCGACTTTGACTTAGTCGGTGCTCAACCCTACTTCTCACCCTAACTTCCAATGAAGAGGCTCATACCGAATGAATTAGGAAGACACCTAACGCTCATGTACTTCTCTCTCTGATCTCTTCTAACCAAAAGAAAACAAAACCAATCAGCAACATGAAGATCTCTTTCTACCTCCATAAATCCACCAACTCGAAGAGGAGAATGCTCTAATCTTGACCCTTCTCAAACCTTAAAAGAATAAATGGAAGAGAAAAGATATTTACAGTACTAGAGTATGCAAGTCCCACGTGCTCCCTTTGAAAAAAATGGATAAATATGGGACCCATATTAAAAAAAAAATTATTTTTTAATATGGATTCTACTCTTTTTCAAAGTGAATGTACAAGGCTTGCACACCCTAAAACTGTATCTAGTATTACTCTAAACAGAATAGCAAGACCAGAATATGTTAGAAATTCCAATTCAAGCTATCTCATTTTATTCATAACATGTGCAAGTAAAAGGGTTGGGAAATTACCTCCATGACTTGAAGAACCCATCTCTATTGTGCACTTTAAGGTAGCTGCTGACAATGGTAATTTTGAGAGAGGAAAAAGTTCTCTCTAACTCTAGCAAGCAAAATAATAGAATTCAATTGGCTAGTTTTATTATATTTTGGGTGAAATAAGGGGCTTCCTCATGTGTTAATATTTTTAGCTCATCCCATTATGAGCCCAAGACTAATATAAGATCTATACTAGACCACAATAAATACAAAAATCTCCCGCAATTCAAGAAATTCGTGATTCTTCACTCACTCCTACGGCTTGTGTTTGGCAAGTACAAAACAGATCATTTTTTTTTTTTTAAGAAAGTAAATGAGCTTAACTTTTGAAATTCAATCGCTAGGCGGGCCTCCGCATCTAGCCCACCCAGCTCTAGCTTGGGCAGGTGGGGACATTTGCCCACACACAACAAGCAAACGGGCAGATGCTCGCTTTTAAGGCAGCCCGAGGGACGAGTCCAGGCCTAGCTCGAGTTTTCACCTATCTGCCTAGGGGTGAAAATTTTTGGGTTCAAACTGGAAAAACCTACCAAACAGAGCTGAATTCACTCTACTTGGTCTTGATTCATGGTGTCTTCAAAATTCAATTTTCAGTCTAATCTCGGGGTGAAGTTTTTTGGACCAGACCGAAGTGAAACCGGCCAAATCACTTGCATTATAATTTTTTAAATATTATATATAATATATTATTTTATATAATAATTATATAAGTTAATTATGTAATTATCATCTAATCGATCACTATTGACCATATAAAATGTAAAATAATATATGCTATCAATTAATTAATATATCATACGATAAATCATACGATAATATATGTCATTATATGTAGATACATACTCTACTATTACACCTAATTAAAATAATTAGGTAATTTTTTTTAAAATACCTAAATTGCAAGTAAGCATGAATAATTTATGAACAATTAAATTATTTAATATTCATTAATATTATATAAAATGTTTGAATTTTAATATAGGCCATTATGAATACTAAAGTACTAAGTTAGTAACTATTAACATCATAAATATAATTATAATTAATTATTTTTTAATTAGTTAATTACATAATCCACATTGAAGAGGTCACTGATTTTTTATTTTATAAATTTAATTAACTTTTTGTATTGATTTATCTATAAAAACAAAAAAAAAAAAAACAAAAAAGGAAAAAACATTTCCTAGCTCATATATATGGACCGAATCAGACCGATTAGACTGACCGGACTGCCAATTGGACTGACCGGACAAATAGTTAATGGTTGGTTTGGTCTTTAGGGGTAATTAGTCCGATCCAATCTAGAAAAAGAGTTGGACCACCCCCCCCCAAATCGGTCCGGCCAAATCACTTACATATAAATTTTTAAAATATTATATATATAAAATATTATTTTATATAGTAGTTATATAAGTTAATTATGTAATTGTTATCTAATCGATCATCATTGACCATATAAAATGTAAAATAATATCAATTAACTAATATATCATACGATAAATTATTTTTTATTTTTTATTTATAAGTAATTATACGATAAACCATATGGTAATATATGTTATTATATGTAGATACATACTCTACTTTTACACCTTATTAAAATAATTAGGTAATTTTTTTTAAAATACCTAAGTTGCAAGTAAGTATGAATAATCTATGGACAATTAAATTATTTAATATTTGTTAATATTATATAAAATGTTTGAGTTTTAATATAGGCCATTATGAATACTAAAGTACTAAGTTAGTAACTACTAACATCATAAATATAATCATAAATAATTATTTTTTAATTAGTTAATTACATAATCCACATTAAAGAGGTCACTTAATTTTGATTTTATAAATTTAATTAACTTTTTTGTATTGATTTATCTAAAAAAAAAAAAGAGGAAAAAACATTTCGTAGCTCATATGGACCGAATCGGACCGATTGGACCTACCGTACCGATAGCTAATAGTTGATCTGGTCATATGGACTGAATTTATCTAATATATATATTAATAAAATAAATTTATTTAATAAAATAACGTCGTTTCGGAGAGTTAAAACTTTCCAAAATGACGTCATTTTGTCTTAGGTTAGGTTTTAAAACAAACTCCCCCTCTGCGCTGCATAGTACACACACCTTTCCTCTCTTTTTCCTCTTTCTCTTTCCTCTCTAAGTCTCTCTATTTCGCCTTGTCGCAGATCTCTCTCTGTTGCTGCTCGATCTCTCAGACCCTTTCCCTCTCACCGTCACTTCATACCCAGGTCTCTCTCTCTCTCTCTCTCTCTCTCTCTCTCTCTCTCTCTCTCTCTCTCTCTCTCTCTCTCTCTCTCTCTCTCTCTCTCTCTCTCTCTCTCTCTCTCTCTCTCTCTCTCTCTCTCTCTCTCTCTCTCTCTCTCTCTCTCTCTCTCTCTCTCTCTCTCTCTCTCTCTCTCTCTCTCTCTGTGTTTACAATATCACACTATGGGCGGTGGGATTGGCCCCCAAGAGGGCAGCCCGCTCGGTATATGAAGTACCCTAACTCAATCTATAATCTTTACTTTGAAACTGACAAATAACAAAGTTAATTAATTAAGAAAAATTGCAGTATCTAAAAAATTTACATCTATATTCAGCAAGTGTTAATTTGCTGAAAAACATATTGAATAAGATTTGTTAACTCAGCTAAGTCGTCCTGGTTCAAGTAATTCGAGTGAAGTATAGATTGTCCTTGTAGAGTGAGACATTCTTAGGTGTCAGACCGACCATTAGTATAATTCCTTTTACACATACTGTTCTATGTAGTTTGTATGTGGCCCAACAAAATAATGTGTAACAAATTAAGGATGAAGTTGAAAGATTTAGGTTCTTTAAATTTCAATAAATCCTAATAACTCATTTCCTTAAGTAAATAAATACAGACAATATCATAAAATTATAAGGATTTCCTTATCCCAAAATCCCATGTATCATTCATTTCAATGTAGTTTGCCTCTGGCCCAACAAACTAAGTTACTAAGGTGTAAAAATTAAGGATGAAGTTGAAGGCTCTAAGCTCTTTAAAGCAAGAAATCCAAAAGCTTTAATTCATTGGAGATATTGCCATTCTTTAAAGCAAGAAATCCTGAACCTTTATTTCAATGGGATATTGCCAACTCATCAATCAATAATGACTTACATCATAAAAAAGCCAGGCAATTAGGAGTTGTCAGCCAAGGAGGCCTTTGTGATTCTTCATGACTACTATGAGCTGTGTTTGGTAAGACAAGGAATTTGTGATTCTAACCCTTTTATTTTTTGATATATTGCCAACTTCAATCTCTATTTAATGTAGTGCCTGAAGTGGCTTAAAATTGAATATGGGGATTTTTGTCTTGCAACTATAAATTTAATTTCATTGAATAGGCTTCTCTTTCTAATCAATACTTGAGTAAAATATTATAAATGTTGTTTCCTTACCCAGCACTCTTTAACCATACCCTATTTAGTATGTGTGTATGAGTTTTCAAAGGGAAGAATGGTTAGTACTAACCATAACCCAATTGTAGTTAATATAACACATATAAAGAAAATAAACACAATAAAACAAGAATGACTCTAATAATTAGTTAATCCATTCTTATAATTCTTGTAAATCAAGTGGAAAGTTGCTTTGGATAACTGTTTTGATGTAGTTCAGTTAGTGGGTTGAGATGCCACAATCAGAGACTACTATGAATCTCTTTCTTTATCATCAATGGATAAGGCGTTGTTAGTTATACAGTTTAAATAAGATGTTTTGTTGAAAGTTAAATAAAATATTATTTTTTATTTTTAAATAGCCCGAGTGTATGACTCAAGATGCTACTTTATCTTTAAATCCAATCGGTATTAATGATTTTTTTATCCTATCTGTGTTTGAATAAAAAAACTACAAACATAATAAAAATGATAATCTTACTATTATTTTTTTATTATATTTGCTTATTCAGCAACCGTTTCATAGCTATCCTTTGCTTGCACGTGCATTTGGCTGACCTCCATTTCAAGCACAAATTTTAAAGCTTGAATCATGTCATGAGCCTCACGTCACCGCGGGCCTCGGCCTTAAAGCCCCCCCTTCCCATCGCAGAACCCTCACTCCCGTCCTAAAACCCCTCGTCACAAACTCTCTTACTCGAAGAACCACAGCCAAAAACCATGAGCTCCTTCACCAACACCACTAATTTCGACGACCTTCTCCTCCAAACCCTGATGGGTCGCCTCCAAATCGGCCCTTCGATCAACCAGTTAAACTCCCAGTCCCTCGAGGACCTCCTCTTTGATGCCTCTAATCTCTCCGAAGATAACAACATTAACGACGAAAAGAGTAGCTTTTTGGCTCAGCTCGCCAGTGAAGAAGCCAAACTCGAAAATGAAGTCATCCGGATCATCCACAGCGGCATGACAGATACCCTCAGACCCAATTCCGGCCAGTCCGTCACCGTCGGCGACCACAACATTTGCGTCGCGTTTCAAGACGAGACGGATTCGGATTACCGGGTATGGGAGTGGCATGGGCACGTAATGATTTTTAACGAGGAGCACGGGTACTCACCCGAGTATATATATGGGAATTACTTTGAGAGGCTGTTGGTTAAGCCGCGTGGTAGGGAGGAGGAGAAGGAAGAGAAGGTGGGGAGCTTGGGTCTGAGGGAGTTGATTGATGGTGGAGAAGCCGGCGGTGCTCGGATTCTTCATCGGAGCATGAGTAATGGTTCTCCAAGGTTTAAATGAGAAACCCCTTTTTCATGGTTATTGTTCTTTTCGCATTTCGTTTAGAAGTTTTTAATGGCATTTGCTTATCGGATATATGGGTCTAGCTGTAGTATTTAGAATAATGATATTCCTATGGTTTTGTTTTTCATTGGTTTAACATCATGGGGTTTATGAGTTAATTTGTTATTATATCTACAACTGGGATTTAGGCTTTTTGGAGTTAAATTAGATATTGTGTTTTGACTAAATAATTTATTTTTCATGCGGTGTTGGATATCAGGGTAGACTTTCACAGTTTCTCAATAAGCTAAGACTTCACACCGTCCATTCTTTTGTTGGGGTTTTGTTGGCTTAGGTAGCAATTTGTTGGGTTAGGTTTAATGCAAGAATAGAACTTGGTATGATCAGGTTGAAAGTCTCATGAATAAATTATATATATATGAAATATGATTTTACTTGGCACTATAACAAAGAAGCATGTTGTGGTTAATCAAAGCCACATATAGTCATGGTGACAGAGATTCCATTTATGTCTAGAGTAAAGTAGAATCTTATTTGAAGAATACCAAAATATCCTTGGTGATTATGAACAAGTGCCCTGGAAAAAGAGAAAAGAACAAGTCGACATGTGTTTGACCAACTCCATGCTTTAAAGTACCTGATATGTTGGCGAAGTATCATGTCAGAATCAGTGCTTGTTTATGCCTTACAAGCAATCGGTTGTCACTGCCTTATCTTTAATGTCATTTGCCGAGATATGAGTTGACGCCATAACCAGTTAGGATAATGAAAACAATGAGTGGAGTCGATACAATTCTATTTTTGCAGGAGCATATTTCTTGTAGGAGATTTTTTTTTTTTTTACTCATATATATACGTAAATAATTGTTTTTGCTTTTCTATATTTATTTTGAGTGAGTATTTTTAATCCTTTGGAGTTTGATTATCGTTGGGAATTAAATATCATGTAGGAAGTTCAATCAGAATTTTAATAAGAGGCTTGATAAGATTGTGTTGCTTAAATATATACATATTGTTATTCATATGAATAAGATTTAGCCTTGAGAATTATTCCTTTTTTCTACCAAGCAAGGAAACTTCATTAAAAGCACAAAAGCCACAACTCAAGTATATAGGATGTGTACAAGAGACACCTGTCTAGAAGGTGGAAAAGATAGAAGAAAATCAAGAAAGTTAAGCCCGAAAAGTCTAGGGAAGTTGTCGAATCTCCTCCAGTGTCCGTTCACAATCCTCAAAATTTCTGTCATTCATTTCCCTCCAAATATACGAGGTAAGTAGGAAATATCTTCCACAATGCTGCAAGTTTTGGGCCACCTAATTCTCTGCAAGAGCCAAAAAGGTAAACCATTCTTCTGGGCATTACGCAAGCCAAGCCAGGCCTTGAAAATTACTCATAACTGCAGTGTTTGTTGTGTTAGAAGGCTTGGCTCCCTTGAAGAGCTATAAAATTCTTGTTCCTTTCTTCTTTGCCCGTTTGCTGTTTGTTTTAAGACCCAAGAATTTTTGTTTTCAGTTCTTATCAGGAGTCTTTCTATAACCAATAGAATGGAAGCTCCCTTCCCTACTCTGAGAATAGAAAGACTAAAAAATTAGATTAGGGTTGGCTTGATGGTCTAAGAGGCTAACCCAAATGCAGTCTGTAAATAACTCGGTAATCTACCTGGTTGAGGATGAAGGTCCTGGGCTACATTCTACATGCCAACACTGCTTTCTCTGAGTTTCTCCATGTAACAGAATGCTCTTTCTTATTTTAAGGTCTACTCTTACTCATAAAAATAAGAAATAAAAAAAATTAGGGCTACTTTAATTTGTTTGTTTTTCCAGTCTCGCTTGGATTTAACTTGTTTTCATCAGGCATAGGTTGACAGAGTGACAAGGTTGGATGCATGTTTTGTCTCTATGATACGATCAGGTTTTGTGTATATATAATTGCCTATTCACCTTATTCTTCTCCATGACAGCTTCATACCTTGAAATGTTTTCAGTCATCAAAGGAGACGTGTTAATTCCTAGTTGGTTATAGTTCATTTAAAAAATTATGCATATTTTGACAATATTGTGTAATAATGTAATATGTCTTCATGATGTTTTTCACAAGGCATATTTATCTGACTTGTGGCCTTTTAATCACGTTCTCTTATTACCTCTGCGCGTTCCTCTCATGTTTGATACTTGTTGCTATTCAACAACCCGGCATAAGATAACTTGCATGAAATCTAATGCAACTGTTTGGTCCCTTGTTTGTCTTTCTTATTTTATACTTCTTTAAATACGCATTTCTTGCATTTTCCAGCGAATGGTGTTCTGTTGGTTCATTCTATTTTTTTCTTCATCTTTTTTGTTTTTATATTTCTTATTTTTCCTTTTAAACTGACAGGTTTTAGTGAATCTTTTTCACATCAGTCAGCAATAGAAGTTTTAGGTTTTAAAATCTTAAAGAAAGAAGTTGCACTCAGTGCTCATCCAGTTTGTAATAATCACTCTGCGCAGGATGTCTGATGCAGGTTTTGAGTTTTCATCTGTTTTTATGATACCTTTCATTTGCAGTTGTAATACATGTTTGGCAGCATAGAAAATGCGAGAAATAATTTTACAAAATTAGCTCTGTTCAGCAGAACAAGAATGTGAATCAAACTGCTTATTTACTTATATGCACTAAATTTATGCTTGCCTGACTACCTGGTTGATAATTACCTAGTCACATTTTGTGGTAAAATGAACTATCAACTTTTCATGAGGATGATATTTTTTATTTGTCTATTTATTTTACAACTAATCAACATGATAGTATCACTTTATTAAAAATAAGATTTTTTTTTTTTTTGGGTTTTAAATTTATATAATTGCTTTCCATTTAAAACAACCTACAAAAAAGATTACTTCAACTTGCAAGTCAACGTGGAGGACAATATCTAAATTGTTCACATTGTAATATTTGATTTGGGAAAAGTTTACAATTAAAATTCTCATATAAATCAAATACTATTATGTCAATAGTGTGGAAGATGTATCTTTGGTACTAGTCTGCCAAAAAAAAAAAATGTACGTGTATTGTTATCTTTCTTAAGACTGGTTGAGTTTCAATTTGTGTTTGCGGATTGTGTTTATATCGTGTCAAATTATGAGTATTATTTTATATGGGTCAATCAGAATTCAGTCCATTTATTAAACAAATCAAACTCTAAAATCTTAACACAATCCCTTTAACCAGTAGGTGACATAACAAGACATGTCTAACCCATTTAATAATTAATTTTTATTAGGTTAATCTGTATATGATCCATTTAACTCATTTCAATTGCTTCAATCTATTTAACTCACTTCATATAAATGGTCGAATTTACCTATATATTTATATTTTTAGTCTAATTAATCTAATTTCATATATAATATATGAGGATAACTATATAAATCATTCACAATTATAACTAGATTTATGATAAAATCTTTTATTATAAATATCCAAACCAATAATATATAAGGAAGTTAATATTTTCTTAAAATAAAATTACATATTAACAAAAAAAAAGTTTAATAGTTTGAGATATTAAGTAGTCAAATATTAATATTAATATTACATCTCAACAACAACAAAAAAGCATATAAAATTAAGTATTTATAAAATTTGAAAATAGAATTTATTTGTAATATACAGGTTGATCGTGGATTTTATGGGCTGATCAGCAGTTAACTCGTTTATTAATTGTGTCATATCGGATTAACCCGTTTTGATCAAAATCTATTTATATCAAACAAATCCAAATTTGCTTATTTCGAATTGTGTTTGTCTCATGTTCGCGGATTGTATTATATATTATCACTTCTGGTCGTACTTTGTGACAATTAGGTGGGATCCTTCGAGAAGTCATGGTCGCAAGAACAGCCCACGGATATATCTGGTAGTTGGTAATTGTGTATTAGTCTAGCGAAACGATATCCATATAGTGCACAATCGAGGCACTTTTTTTAAAATTTATTAAATATAGAATTAAGATAAAAAAAAATTAATTTTTTAATAATAAATTTCTTTTTTTTAAAGAATGGACAATCCTTACATAACTTATAATTATATTTAATATTATTCATCAAGAGAAATGATATTTACAATCAAATTATCAACGATTTATGGGAGGAATGTTGTACTCGTGATTATTAAGATTTAGGCTGCGTTTGGATGTTAAATTGTACCCAGTTAAGTTGAGTTCTTTATAAATAGTAATAAGTTAAGTAGTAAAGAGAATTATGTCGGACGCATTTAAACTGAATTTAAAGTATGTTTAGATGTTAAGATGAGTTTAGTATTTTTTATAAAAAATTGAAAAAAGTTGTGGGTCTCATGTGTAAGAAAGTTTTGAGTTGGGATGAGTTTAGTAATTATAGAGTTGAGTAATTATAGAGTTGAGTGTTTGGATGTTAGACTTAACTTAAAATTAGACTGAACTCAGCTGAGTTCAGTAACCAAACGAAGCTTAGTAAAGTTTTCTGACGCTGGTTTATTGGTATGTTCTCAGATGGGTTTCCTTTTCCTTTTACAATGAGAAGGTCGTTCCGGGTTTGAACCTGTTGTTAAATGCCTAAATTTGTGGCTAACTTGATCACCTATCAAATAGCAATGTAGCATAAAATACATAAGCCTTTTAAATGAGTTATTTAAAAAAAAAAAAAAAAGGAAACATAGTGAATTTCATTAATAATAATCAAAGGAAGGCAAAATACATGAACGACTCTTCCATTCAAATCTCATCCTCTTCACTCTATAAAGCATACTTAGCTAAAACATATGCTACCACATTGACATTCCTTTTCACATGAACAACATCCCAATGATCAAAAAGAGATAACACTACTTTAGCATCCCAAATTAACACAACTGCACTATGGAATTGTGAACTGTCGAGTTTAAGGCTATGATCAACTTGCAAAGCATCCCCTTCCAATATTATCCTCCTCAACCCAATCTCTTTAGCAAAAGGTATGGCTTGCAAAGCTCCTTGACACTCAGCTGAGAAGGAATCGGTGAACATTGTCCTCTGCATACTCCTAGATGCCAGCACCATACCCTCAAAATCCCTTATGACAATTCCAATTTCACTCTTCCATCCTCTACTTTGGTTGCAGCATCCCAATTTATTTTGTAAAATTCCAAAGGAGGAGGTTCCCATCTAAACTGGATCCTTCCTATATCAGACCTGGAAAACTCTTTTGTAAGCTGGCACTCTTGATATGCTGATAGCAGTTCTTTAGCCTGCTGCACTACCATATTTGGGTGAGCAAACTTATCTTGAAAGATGAAAGAGTTTCTCCTCTACCAAATCTTTTTAGTTGTCATAACAAATTCCTTCAAAGATTCCAGCTCTAACAACTCCATCATACCAACAAATAATTGCATAAAATATGTAATAGAAGACCCACATTTCTAAATTTGCTTAAAGGAAGCACCCCAAACATCTCTAGCTGCACTACAATCCCATAAGACATGAACAACTATTTTCGTTTCACTCAAGCATATAGGACAATTGGAGCTTTCCACCACTTTTTTCTTAAATAAATTTTCCCTTGTAGGTAGAGATTCTAAACAAGCTCTCCAAGAAAAAAGCTTAGCTGCATTAGGAATGTGCAGTTTCCATAGCTTACACCAAACACCTTTATGAGAATTAGAGCTTGACCCCTGCCCTTTAGTCCTTTCCACCAATTTCTTATGCAGATGGTATGCACTCTTATAAACTATTTTTTGAACATTTCCACATAAGTCTGTCTGGACAGTTATAAGAGCTTATATGGATCTTTTTAATCAACTCAACTTCTTCACTCAAGAATACAAAATCTACCATTGAGACATTGCAACACTTCTGATCTGAATCAATAAGCTTGGATACATAATCACCACTGCTTAGTACTTGCATAGGACTTTGAACTTGGAAAGATAGATGGATTCCCAAGATGATGGTTTGGGAATCCATCTATCTTTCCAAATTCTGATTTGTTGTCCATTCCCAACCCTCCACAAGGATCCTTCCTCTACTAACTCCTTAGCTGCAATTATACTCCTCCCTATATAGGAAGGGTAAGAGCCAATTTTATAATCAAAGAAAGATGATTGAGGAAAGTACTTTTAATTTCAGAACCTTAGCAAATAAAGTATCAGGTCTTTGTAGTAACCTGTAAGCTTGTTTAGCAAGTAAAGCCACATTGAAGCTCTCTAGTTCTCTGAATCCCAAGCCCCCTGCAAGTTTAGCCTTACCCATTTGAGTCCAAGAGACCCAATGATTTTGCCCTTTACTATACTGCTGATTCCACCAGAATTGACTCATTATTTTGTTGATTTCCTTGAGGAATTAAAGGGGCAGTTTAAAAACTCCTATGCAATACGTGGGTAGAGATTGAACTACTACTTTTAATAAAACCTCCTTGCTAGCTTGTGTTAGAATTTTAACCTTCCAGTTGCTTACTCTACTTCCCACTTTATCCAGTATGTTGCAGAAAGCTTTCCCTTTGGCCCTACCTATGATAGCAGGTAGTTTAAGATACTTCTCGTGGGAGTTTAAAGCTCTAACCCCAGCTATACTCAGGATATAGCTTCTTGTCACCTCCTTTGTATTCCTACTAAAATGGAAATGGTTAATTGAAATTTTTCCACTGGCAATAGGGATACCAGATATAACTCTTTTTCCTTAGCTCAAATAAGTAATGCACTCAAAGCTTCTGAACAAATGATAAATAGGTAAGGTGAAAGAGGATCACCATGCCTAATTCCTCTTGTAGCTTTGAAAAAAGATTGAATTGCCCAATTGATAAGAATAGAATAAGAAATTGAATTAATACACCTCATAATCAAACTTATCCACTTTATCTTGGTCATCACAGCTTCTAGAAAAGCCCACTCCACTCTGTCATAAGTTTTACTTACATCAAGAGTTAAGCCATAAACTTTTATTAGGTTAACCTGGATATGATCCATTTAACTCATTTCAACGGCTTCAACCCATTTAACTCACTTTATATAAATGGTCGAATTTACCTATATATTTATATTTTTAGTCCAATTAATATAATTTCATATATCATATACAAGGATAACTATATAAATCATTCACAATTATAACTAGATTTATAAGAAAATATTTTATTATAAATATCCAAATCAATAATATATAAGAAAATTAATATTTTCTTAACATAAAATTACATATTAACAAAGAAAAAAATTTAATAGTTTGAGATATTAAGTAATCAAATACTAATATTAAAATTACATCTCAACAACAACAAAAATGCATATAAAATTAAGTATTTATAAAATTTGAAAGGGTTGTACTATATATTATCTCCTAGTTGTACTTTGTGACAGTTACGTGGGATCCTTCGTGAAGTCATGGTCGCAACTCGCAAGAACAGCCCAGGGATATATCTGAACTGAACTGTGGTTCAAGTATCGTACAGTAATGTAAGGATAAATTGTTGGATGGGTAGTTGGTAATTGTGTATTAGTCAAGAGATACGATATTCATATTGTGCACAATTGAGGCACTCTTTTAGAAAAAGTAATAAATATAGAATTAATATAAAAATAAATAAATTTTTTAATAATAAATTTTATTTTATTTTTTGAAAAGAATGCACAAACTATCAATTTTAAGAATCTCTATCATCATAGTTTGATGATCCTATCTCCCAGTCAAAAAAAAAAAAAAAGATGATCCTATCTCAATCTATCTCAAGTAAATTATTAGTAGGATTTTTCATAAAAAAATATATATTCATTTATTTCATATATTTAAATATATATCTCAACTTATTTTATACGTATCTTAATTTATATATTAACTCAGATCTTCCGTAACACCCAGACGCAACCTAAAGTTTACGTTATTCGTATATAACTTCAGTTGCTATGCTCTCGCCGGAGATGCAAAGAAACAAAACAAGGTGGGGGGTCGTTGACTCGTTTTGCATGAGTTTGAAAGTTGCGTACCCTTCGCTTTTACTCCAGAATGGGCCCAATGCTGGCGAGCTTTCAGCTACAGTTTCCACTGTGCATTACTGAACGTCAGATGGAAAGTACAATCTATCTGGACCGTTAGCTCTTCACGACTTTTCAGCCGAGCACATTCAATTTCACTTACAAATATCTGTTTCTCTCTCCCAATTATCTTTGCTGATTGATGAGGACGTGTACGTTCTTGATTGTTTACAGTCCTAATCTTTGAAAAAATAATAGCGTTGAATTTATTTATTTATAAACCCACCCACCCGCTTTAATCGGCTTAGCTGTCTGCCATATCTCCTCTGATCCTCTCTCTCTCTCTGATCTAACCCCTCTAAACCCATTCCTCAGCTGCTCGTTGATCTCCTCCAAACTCGCTGACTCACACCCAGATTTTTGTTTTTGGGGGTTTTACCCTTTGATTTGTCTGAATCCTCCACGTTGAATTTATTATCGCGTCTGCTTAATCGCCATCGTGGCTAAGAGATTCGAGGGGTTTCGCGTAGGGTTTCGGAGAGCATAGGAAATATGCCTTCGGTGCCCGTTCAATTCTTGATGGGTTCTTTCGTTCCTTCCTTGGCTTCCTTCCATGGCGGATTGTCTTCTCATCGTCTGAAATATCTCGAAAAGAGTGATCGGCGTGGTAATCTTAGTTAACATTAGCTTTTTTTCGTTTTAAATTTTCTCTTTCTCGGTCATATTTTCTGGGGTTTTCTCCTTTCTCGGCTGTCTGTACGAGATTGCAAGGGAGTTTGTCTGGAAATTAGAGATCGAGGGCAATTGGGATTTTTCTTTCCCTGGTTTTGGACCGACAAAGGCCGAAAAAGTTTGCAGCTGTTTGGCAGATACTAAACACGCGTTCCGAGTTTGTGATACCTCTAAGGTATTGTATTTTTGAATTTCAGTGAATTTCGATGTATATGTTAATGCTTGGCTGCAGATGATTTTACCCGATGTGTGTTCAAACCAACTTTTTACTTTAATTAACATTGATGATAATCTTCAAACTCTTTACGTTCATTAATCTGTTCAATAATGCGATTATCTTGTTCTATATTATGTTATATTTTATGACTTTGACAATTCTTCATGTTTAGTGGTGAGAATGTTTTTGTATATGTGCGTTCAAAAGTATCTAGCTTTAGTTTTGCGTATGTTTTGTGGGGTTAAATAACAAATTGAAAACCACAAATTGGGAGTAAGATGTGAATGTTGCCTAATCTTTTTTCCTTTTAATTTTAGTCATATACCTTTTATGTTGCTTGTGGATCTTCTGATCATGAACACCGGTAAATTATTGCTTTTTTTTTTTTTTTTCTCTCGGCAACATCGGTAAATTATTTCCCAAGGAAAGCATTACAATTTTTATTGTCCCCTCGGTCCTTAATTTAGTTAATCGTACCTTTATGATTTTCGATTGTTTTAATATGTTATATGGTTTCATCACCCTCAGTAACATTACTTTTTTACAAAGGGACCTCTAACCACGACACAAAGGAATTCCTACCCGTTCGCTGATCATTTTCTGCAAAGACACATGACTAGAGGACTTCTATTATGCTTATGTCACAAGCACCTTCCTTTCTCTATAGTCTATTCATTTACTCTAAAGGGCTTCTTTTTCTTTCCTTTTTTTTTTTTTTAACATTTTCTGCTAAAAGAAACTACTAAAGAGCTTTTATTGCTTACGTCAAAAACAGCTCTCTTTTTCTTTCGTTTCCTGTCTAATCTAATTCCTCAAACCACCACCTCTTTTGTAATTTGAACTCTTAACTATCAATCTAGACACTTGCCACACCAATTTGAAATGTGTACCCTCCTCTGTCAGCATTGGATGTTAAGTCTGATGAAACTTAAATCATGTGTCATTCATGCTTTCGGGCTACCCTATCAGCTGGTGTTTAGGCCTACCTGATACCGATTTGCCTGAGGTCAGACACCTACCAAAACTGATCCATCTTGATTCTTAATAGATTATTTGGTGAGGTCTGTCCTTTGAAACTGATTTCAGGCTCTGCCTATCCACTCTTTTTATTCCTCAGCAAACAGAAAGGTAGAAGTAAAAAAAAATGGCATATGCTAATGTCCCATTTGGCTGTTGAGAAAACGCAGGAAAATGAAAATGAGTGGCAGGCAGTGCTCGGCAGTCAGGATTGAGAATAACTGTTTGAGCTTTTGATAAGATAGGGAGGTTTGGATACAAAAGGCCTTTTAACTCATCTCATCTCCTCTTATCTCATCATTACAACTTTCTCAAATTCCCACACAAGATATAATAAACAATTCAACTTTTTCAAATCCCAAAACAATAATAATATTAAAAAATAATATTCTAACAATATTTTATTCAACTTTCAACTCAACTTATCTCAACTCACTATCCAAACCACCCTAGGAGAAACCATAATCTCTAAGGAGAAAATGATTTAAGATTTGTAGTATGTTATATAGAATAAATATACAATAGTAAACACCCAAGTAGATGGGTTTAATCTGAATTTGACACCCCTATATCCAATGCCTGCTCAGTGGGTGTTGTAATTGATCCATTCAAATCTCATAACATAAATCAGCATCATTGTCATGATGCATTCTGGCAGCCTGAGGCTCAAACATTTTGCTCAATTGCGCAATATTCTCCAACGGGAAAGCCAAATTCAGTCACTGCCCAACTTGACCATGCTGCCTGAATTTCTCTTTTTTTCTTGAATGTTCTTTGCATTTTTTGTGGTTTCATGTTAGGATTGGACATCCTCTTTCAGTATAATATATATATATATATATATATTACTTTTTTTATGCGTAAAAATGTTAGGATTGGGCTAATCAATCCCATGGGTTGCATTTTAATGTTCTTGTCTTGGGTGACCAGTGGTGTGGTGGTGTTATTGATAGTGGTGTTTTGGGATTTGGGTAGACCATTGTGTGGATGTGTGGTGGTGATTAGAGTAATTAATTGTATGAGAGAAGTGACTTGCTGATCAGATTTATGTCAGATGATGTCATGTTACACAAATCCCATTGGTGAATCTAATGGAAGTGAGACAAAAGGCTAGGATTAGGAGTGGATGTCACATTGGGTTTATGAAAATTGAAAACTGTGAGAGGGTATCAACGAAAACAAGCCATACCACAGCAGAATAGGTGCATTTGCTATAATTCATTTAATCAATATTTTGGTTGTATGAAGGAATTTATTTTGGACATTGTGAATTCTCTCTTCCATCTATATGCATAAGTTTTATGATGCTTTTTTTTTCTTCTCTTTTTGTTTAAGATCACATTTAGAACTTAACGTGCTGCCACTGGAGATTCAAGGTTTCTGTAGCATTATTTCTTACTGGAATGAGGAATATCCCAAGTAACAATGTACATGATGTTTCTAATATGCATCTGCTGGCTCTATTCTTGTAGAACTTGATTTTGTCAATGGACACTCAATCTTGTGATGTAAATGTCCTTGGAGATGCTCTTGATAAGTCATTAAATATCCAAGAAGCTCAGGAGACAGACTCTGCATCTGATGGGCATGAGGAAGAGGAAGACATATGCAAACAGGTTAAAACTGGTCAAGCAACTTCCTCTGAGAAGCGCTTAAATAAGAGTGTAACTTTTCCATTTCCAAAGATGAAGTTGCCTGTGAGTTCTTCTTCGGATGAGGAAGATGAGGAGCACGAAACAGGGTTGCAGGAACACTCTTCTATGGACTCCAAGGATCAGGCCCCCTTACGATCCATATCTTTACCTGTAAGTTCTCTACTAGTAGGATACTCTGGCCTTCGTTAGGTAAAAATATGAAATATTTGAAGGCTGCATATTTTCTGTTGGCGGTATCTTTGTAATTTTTCCTTCTCCTGCGCTGCCATTTAGGTTGTGAGCCTATGTATGCATGTACACAAATATATGCAAGCACCTTGCAGTTTTTAAATCCAATACTCTTTGATGCCTTCTTAATTTGGCTGGGTTTTTCTAAAACACTAGATTCAAAGTCTGCAAAATCAGGTGGTTTTTTACAAATGTTTGTCGGGTGTATCAAACTGGTGCCACACTTAAATTTGTATTTTAAAATAATTACTTTTAGCTTCCTAATGTTTTGTTATAAACAAATTTTCCCTTTGTTGTTGTGCTTATGCCATATATAATCCAATATCACAGACCCCTTTGGAGGTTGTATCTGCCATGAAAGGTAGCCGCGAGAAACGAGGGATTCTGCGGGAGACACTCACAGTGAAATGGGCTCCTGATGTATATGATCCACCGCCTACGTTGATCTCACACTCAGTTAAAAGCAAGAGCTCGCAGAAGTATAAAAGCAAGAAGAATGAAAAGAGAAATGGGAGGAAAGGGCAGAGGGGCAACTCTTCACAAGGAAGCAGCGGCAAAGACAAGAAACAAATTCGCAAATCGGCCAAGATTTCTGGTAAATTTGGGAATTATGAAGTTGGCAGCTCCAACTCCTACTGTGGGAGTAGCTACCGTCATAAATCGCGCACTGAGGTGCACTACTCAATTGCTGAAGCCTCATGAATTACATTTTAGTTGGATGTCCCATCTGGCGTGTGGATAAATATCATCCTCTAATGGTTTTGCGATTGTTTTTATTTTTGGTGGTCTAAGAACTATGAATGCTTCATGCAAAGTTTTGTTCAGTGTGCTTGATAAGCTCTACAACTTGGTTGATATATGGTGTGTGATGTTTTTGTAAAATATAATATAATTAGCAGATTGATTTCTAAGTTTGTATATTTGTCAGTATGATTGTATCGTGTCTTGTTTGTGACAAAAGAGGCGTGCCCGCTGTTAATAATGCCACAGATAACAGACTTCCACCAAACTGGTACGATCCTATTTTCAGGTCTAGAAAGTGTTTTGGTCGCTCTCTTCCCTCCGTTTCAATTCCTGCTTTTCAGTTACATCTGAGTTTGGTTGATTTAATTTTAATCTCTGTTAATTTAATCCAAACGTCTTTTACATCTCAGAAGAATTTTCTTTTTATCTTTAAATAATCATTTGTCTAGGTTTTCGTAAAAAAAACCAAAAAAAAAAAAATACAAATCAAAACAATTTTTACAAAAAACAAAAAAAATCTCACAAAAACTTTATTTAACTTCCCAAATTTAACCATCCACATATATGTTCTCAAGGCGCTTATCTATAGTGAAAAACACACGCAGGTTACCCTTGTCCACACCGGCAAGAAACGGCAATGATAAAACATCACCCCTTCAAAACATTTTATTAGTCTAGGAGTCTCATGAAGTGGACAGAAAATATTGAGATGACACGTGGAAACCTTCTATGTTGAGTACTCCGCATTTATCTTGATATAATCGTAACTTAAATCACATCCCCATGCTTGCCCGCTTCCTAATCCGTCACCTGTTGGGAGAAGCGACGAGGGAAATCAAAGAAGATAAAAGATTGAGAGATGTACAATTTCCTTCATACACAATTAGGTATGTCTACACAGAAAGTGCCGATGACAATGATAGGTCATTAAGCAAATAAGCAAGGGTCGGTTGCCTCAACAAAGGTGAACCAGCAGGTTAATGATATCTTTTAGAATTTCTTATCCGTTTACTAAAGCCAACTGGTGGGTAACTAAACAAGAGTTGTCAAGTAAGTTGTAATTCTATTTTTGTGAAGATACAGCCCAAATGAGCAAATCTGCTCATAGTTAATGAGCTGACAAATTGCTTTCCATTCTTCTCGTTCTTTTGGAAAGAGTAGTTATTTTGGAGGTGAATTTAGGAACCCTAGCCGATAAGGGCTAGAGCGCATCGTTCAATAACCAAGCAAATCTGGGACCCCATCAACATGGATTTAGAGTGATTGGACAAAGACACTAAACTAATATTCATTTTGTCACCAACGGTTATCAGACCAAATTGCCGATAACTGTCTGGAAAATTGTGGGTTCCATGTGTCTTCAGAAGAGCGTTATTCCTTAGGTAGCTAACATTAGTCTACTGGGTAACTTCGGAGTAACCATCAACATAAAGCAAAAAGATAAGAAATGCATGATTACTGCACACTTAAGAAGCTTACCAACTGATACATGAATTGCAACTGTCCCATGCGTCTCACCAGCCTTCTTCAGATAGTTACTTGCTGCAGCCCTGAAAACACTTCCAGTTGCTCAAGAGATTGTAGGTACATGCTGCTAAGAAACTTCCTAAATAGAGAAAATGACTTGCTGAAAAGTAAATACTGCAACACGCATGTATGTACCCTTTAAAAACCTACACATCTCATATAGAAAGGATTATTTCTTCCCACAAAGAAACTTGGGAATTTTTAGCCCTTCAGACCCACCCCTGGGAGTAAATCCCCCCACATACACAATCCCATCCGCCAGAACCCCAGATCAAGTAATCCAAGACAACTTGTAGAGCAGAACCGAATCCAGGATGTCTAAGTCTACAACTCATCCCAAACCTGTCCTTAACCACTAGTTTGCACCATGACAAGTACGATGACCAACAAGGAACAAAAGGAACAGGCAACTAACTAGATCTCTCTTAGAAAAAGCAAATATATCGAATTTTGGATGGTGGCTACACAATTTGTGGCTAACCCAACAAGGCTGATTGTATATTTGAAGTGTATGGCAATCAAAAAATATCATACAGAATTTTTTCAAGTAAAGATGGCACCTTAAGTAGTGATGGATTCAAGATTTTGGTAACACATGGATGTGAGTAGGAAAAAAAATGAGAAGTTTAGGACTCCTTACTCCTTTTTTTTTTTTTATAAGTAAACAAATAGGCATAGCCCAAGTACACAAGGGGGTATACAAGAGGTAGCACCAATTTAGGAAGAAGAAATAGAAACAAGAAAATCATGAAAATTGAGACCATTGAAATATACAGCTTTGGCCCAAAAAAATAGAGTTCTAACAAAAAGTAATCTAATCTCCTCCAATGAACCCTCTCTGTCTTCAAACGTCCGGTCATTCCGTTCTTGCCAAATTCACCAAAGAATACATATAGGAATCATCTTTCATACAGCTGAAATTTATGGATACCTCCCAGGTTCGTCCAACAGGACAGAAGTTTGCCACTGTTGCAGGCATAACTCAGGCTAGCTCTACCTGTTTGAATACATCGTCCCATAACACTCTAGTGACCTCGCAATGTAGTAGAAGATGGTCTACAGTCTCACCACTTTGTTTGCATATACAGCACCAGTCCACTACTATCACCCTGCATTTTCATAAATTATCTATCGTCAAAATCTTTTCCAACAACGTTGTCCAAGCAAAAAAAGCCACCCTAGGAGGCATCTTATTTCTCCAAATCCTTCTCCATGGAAAGTGAGTATTCTAAGGTTGTGTAAGGGCCTTATAGAAAGAACGAACTGAAAATATACCCTTTTTGGCAAGTCCCCACCACAATGTATCAGCTCCTTAAGTACTAAGAGTTGGTAAAAATCTGCTAAGCTGCTAACTTCTCAATCTTGGGCTGCCCTAGTGAAGCTCACATTCCAATGGACTAAGTCAGCCATCTCCATAAGGTCCGCCGTTGAAACTTCTTTCTCATGTGCAAGTTTGAACACTATAGGGAATGAGTCCTTGAGGGCGCTATCTCCACACCATTTGTCATGCTCGAATTTAGTTCTAGAACCATCTCCCATCACAATTCTAGTATGACGAGCAAACACACCCCACCCCCGTCTAAGTGCTTCCATATTCCCACACTACAAACCCCACGTACCTCCTTAGAGCACCACCCCCCCAATAGCCTCCGTACTTGAAATCAATCAGGACTTCCATAAAGCTTCTTGTTCCGTATTATAACACTTGAACCATTTCCCAAGTAAAGCACAATTAAACACCCTCAAATTTCTAATTCTCAAACCACCCGAAGAGATTGGGGAGCATATCTTGTCCCACTTGACCAAATGAAATTTAAATTCATCCGCAAGTCCACTACACAGAAAATCCCGATGTAATTTCTCAATTCATGTCGCCACACTCGCTAGAATTGGGAACAAGGATAAAAAATAAGTTGGTAGATTAGATAGAGTGCTTTTGATTAGGGTAATCCTACCACCTTTCGACTAATACAATCTCTTCCACCCTGCCAATCTATGTTCAATCTTCTCAATGACTGCATCCCAAATGGATTTAGCCCTGGAGGCGGCCCCCAATGAAATGCCAAGGTTCATAGGGAAAGAGGAGACCTTACATCCGAGAGTGTTAGCCAACACCCGGATATTACGAATGTTGCCAACTGGGACCAACTCTGACTTACATAAATTCACTTTCAACCCTGATACAACTTCAAAGCAAATTAGAAGTGCCCTTAGTGCCTGAATATGGTTTTGATCTACCTCACAAAAAATTAAGGTGTCGTATGTGAAAAACAAGTGAGAAATGTTAAGAGTGCCTCGGTTTATATCACCAACCAAAAATCCAGCCAAGAAACCATTGTTTGTCATAGCAGTAATCATTTTGCTCAACGCCTCCATGACTATGACAAAGAGGAGTGGGGACAAAGGACCCCCTTGCCTTAGCCCTCGAGAGTTGTTAAAAAAACCAATTGGGCTACCATTTACCAAAATTGAGAACCTCGCAGTCGATATACACACCTAATGGGACCTCTCCCCAAAACCACATCTCCCAAGCAAGTACAACAAGAAATCCTAGATAACATGATCGTAGGTCTTCACAGGCTAATGGGCCGATAATCCATAGCCTCGGATGCCCCAATCTTCTTGAGAACAAGTGCAATAAAAGTGGCGTTGAGACTTTTCTCAAACTTCCCAACCGAAACAAATTCATGAAATACCTTCATTAAGTCCTCCTTCACCACTTCCAAGCAAGATTGGAAGAAACCCATAGAAAATCCGTCTGGACTAGGTGCTTTATCTTTGACCCTCTTCCTCACCACTTCGACAACCTCGGTATCCTTCAACGGCCTCTCCAACCAAGAGGCATTCTGGTACTCAATGGACTCAAGCGCCAGCCCATCAATCTTCAGCCTCCACCCCTCTAGCTCAATAAGCAATTGTTCAAAATAACCGGCAACATGTTCGTGAATCACAGGCATCTCCGTGCAAATTGCTCTGTCAATATTCATCATCTCAATGACATTAGTTCTCCTATGGGAATTGGCCATTCTACGAAAAAACTTCGTGCTTCGATCACCTTCTTTCAACCACAAAGCTCATGATTTTTGTTGCCAAAATATCTCCTGCAATAGGGTAGCCCTCTCTAGATCTGAAACTAGTTTTGTCCTCTAAGAGAGTTCCTCCAAAGAAAGGGCCCATCCCTCCTGCCCTCTCAACCTCTTGAAGCTCCTCCAATAGTGACTTCTTGCAGTTGCCTATATCTCTAAAAGACTGCACATTCCAAAGCTTTCAATTTACCTACAAGAATAAAACTAGGGGTGCCTTGGATCTGATAGGAGGATCAGCATTGTCTGACCCATTCTAGAAAGCCTTCATTTGTTAGCCACATATTCTCAAACTTAAAGGCTCTCTGTCCTCCTTGAATACCCCACAATTCAACAAGATGGGAAAATGGTCGGAACATAGGCGAGGTAGTCATTTCTGACATAATTCTGAGTAATTTCTTTCCCACTTGGAAAAACTAAGAATCTGTCCAATCTAAGACCATCTTTGGTTATTGGAGCATGTGAATGCACCGCCTATGAGAGGGATGTCCACCAACCCAAGTCAAAAATGCAGTCCAAGAAACTCAACATTGCTGGCCGCAACCTGTTATCTCCCAATCTTTCACTTGGGAATCTTATAGCATTAAAATCCCCTCCTATACACCAAGGTAGGTCCTACCAATTGTGTAACCCAGCTAACTCTTCCCATAGAATGTTTCTACTACCGTCTACAGTCGGCTCATAAATTCCAGCAAAAGCCCACCTAAAATTATCCTCCACATTTTGAAAAGAGAAGCCACTGTGTACTCCCCAATATACTCCTCCATTTTATCCACCACCCTTCTATCCCACATTACTAGTATACCATCTGATGCCCCAACCGAAGCCAGGAAAAACCAGTCAACATTTGGACAACTCCACAAACTTTAACAGTGCTACTTGAAATAATTTCCATCTTAACTTCTTGCAAGCACACAATGTCCGCCTTCCACTCTCAGAGCAAAGTTTCTATCCGCAGGCGCTTATTAACCTCATTAAGCCCTCGGACATTCCAGGATAAAATGTTGGGCTTCATAAAGAAAATGTTGACCCCCTCCCTTTAGATCTTGCTCTACTTGAGCTGCCCTCATAATTGATAGACCAAGTTAATCTCTTGAGCTCCCTCTGTATTTTTAGACCAGATTTCTTGATCTAAGCATTTCAACCTTCAATGGCAGTCAACAAAGCCATGAATTGTTCTTCAAACCTTCACACTCAATCCCCACACAACGCTGGATTTCCTGCACCTTATGAATAACCCAGTCATTGTTGACATGGTGGCATAGATTTCAGAGGGTATAGGCTCCCCCATCCATCTCAACCCCTTCCCTAGATGCCCACTGCGATCTCAACAGCAACCCTGTCTCCTCCTCGGCAAAGGGAGACCTACATTCCCACTTGAGGAATTTTGCACATAGGACCTATCATCTGAGAAAGTCCTTCACTGACATCCACATTACCCCCCACCATAGTACACATGCATTATCGGAGGCCCTTATCTGGAAAATCTTCGCCGAAGGGGATACCACTTGAAACTCCACCAGCCCTTCATCTCTGCTTCCCTTCAGCCCTTTCTGTCCAAACCCTACCGGAAAACTGTCAGCCGACGATGAGGGAAGTTGGTAACTCGTGAGTAGTACGGATCCCATCACTACCGTAGGCTCCTCCATTACCGTATCCTCCAACTCAGCCGTCACAGATGGTACCTCTGCCGGCCTCGCGACACCCAGGACTCCTTACTCCCAACCAATACCATGAAAGCCCCATTTTATCATAAAACTACAAAAAATCAGATTGGAAATTGTTCTTGTATCTATGATATATATGATACACGTACAAATGAACAGATGTCTTAGGTATGTGATCTTCAGGATCTATGGTTTCAGCCTTTCTAGAATAAGTATTACATTAACGCATACAATTGTCAATCATTGCAAAATGAATCTCTAAATATATATATTTAGAAGATGAGAACATCGATGCTTCTCAACAAAAAGCAACTTCTTCAATCAAGTGATGTTATAAGAAGAAAAAAAGGCTGTAAACAGCATCTATAGTTGTGTACTGTTAAAAGAAACGGGTTTTCCGAAGCTGTGTCAATTGTGATAAAAAAAGGTACTAGTTTTGGTGGGAGATATTGAGAGGCTTGAGAGAAATCAGGCAGACTCCGCATATAATGTACAAGTGATAATGCTAAACATTAGGTTTCTTTGGCAGCAGTTTTTCTTTTCTTTTCTTTTTTTCCCAGGCAAGATACAAGAGGGGGAAGTGATTTACCTACCTATATTCATAACATGACAGACATAGGGATTTAATATTTTTTTTTTTAGGTAACATAGGGATTTAATATTACCCAAGGATAATATTAAAAACTTACTGGAAAAAGATAGACTGAGGAAAGTAGAGGATCAAAGTAAGTGAAAATCGCATATTTTTTTTAACCAACAAACATCCTCCCCTAATCTCTGTTCTTGAGCTGAATATATATGAAGAACCACAGCTCCTTAAGAAATCTCTTTGAGCTTCTATCTCACTCAATGAGATTATAACAACCAAGGGAGTCAAAGAGAGTAGGATATGAATTTCATACAATAACAGAATGATTTTAAATATAGAATTCAAGCCTTATTCTTACCTGTCAAATGGTTGTGGTTCCCCACCATTCATGAGTAGGATGTCTCCTAGCAACACTTGAAGCTTGTTTTGGTGGAAAGAAATACCAGCATAGCCTGCAGCAGCAGCAATACGTCCCCAATTTGGATCTCTACCATATACGGCAGCCTGAATAAAAGAACTGAGTAGATTAGACTTCACTAAAGCGACCTATCAAAAGCATGGTCAAGCTTTAAAATTGTACTTTAACAAGAGAAGAAGATGCCACTGAGCGTGCAATCTTTGATGCTTCAGCCTCACTGTCTGCACCTGTCACGGTCACCTACGTACATAAAGTTGAATTAGCTGGAAGATCTCAATGTATAGGCCAGTTACTATCTCTGAACTCACATCATATTGCTGAGTTAAAAATTTAAAATTACAAGTCATAGAGATAAGCTTCAAAAAAACTTTTTTTTTTTTTATAGGTAAACAAAACTTTATTGATCAAAGAATAAGGCCTTGTTTGGGTACCGAGAGTATCTCAGCTACTCTCAAACACTCTCACTACTATTCTTTACTTTATTATTATTTTTCACCTACTTTTGTTACTATTCATTACTTTTTATCTACTTTTTACTACTATTCAATATTCTATTATTACTTTTTCACAACACTTCTCGCTATCCAAACATAACCTAAGGCATATTGACATACAAATAAAAGGACACTGAGTGTCCTAATTAAGGAGACATCAAAGAAATAAGAAAACCATGTAGGTCCATGCCATTGAAATCAACAGCAATGCCCAGGTACATAGAGTACTGTAGAATAAAGCTTTAAGTTCCTCCAATGATCTCTCTCTATCTTCAAACTTCCTCGCATTATGCTCCTGCCACAAGTACCACATGATGCATATAGGGATTATCTTTCAAACCGCTTTCACCTGCTGCACATCTCCTATAGTTGGCCAGCTGGCCAACACTGCCACTACCGTCTCTGGCATGACCCAAGACAACTCTACTCGACCGATCACCTCAGTTCACAAAGCCCTTGCTGTAACACAGTGTAAAAGCAGATGATCCACCAACTCTCCCCCTCCCCTACACATGCAGCACCAATCCGCTATGATAACCCTACTTTTCCTCAAATTATTAGTTGTGAGGATCTTCCCCAACAATGTTGTCCACACGAAGAATGCAGCTTTGGATGGTGCCTTATGTCTCCAAAGTCTTTTCCAAGGGAAATGAGAGTTTGGTTCTTGGGTGAGAACCTTATAGAAGGGGCGAACTGAGAAAGCACCTTTCCCAGCGGGTGACCACCACAACCCATCTTGTTGACTCGGTTTATCGGAGTACAAGAGGCTATAAAAATCAGCAAAGTTGTTCATCTCCCAATCTTGAGCTGCTCTACTAAAACTGATATCCCAATGTATCTGTCCACCCGATAACCCCATGACATCCGCCATTGCAACATCTTTATCATTAGCAATTTGAAACAGTGACGGAAAGGAAACTTGTCGGGAGATCTCCCCACACCAACTATCTTTACAAAATTCAATCCTGGAGCCCCCTCCCCCCCACAACTGGAGTCAGATGTGTCGAGTAAAAGCCCCCCAACCTCTTTTGATATGTTTCCACAACCCCACTCCATATGCTCCTCTAACTTCATTAGTACTCCAACCCCCCCCCCCCCCTCCCCCAATTTCCTCCATATTTATGTTCAATCACAACCTTCCACAAGGCTTCCGGTTCCTTGTTATATCTCCACAACCATTTTTCAAGTAGTGCCCGATTAAAGATTCTCACATTTCTAATATCCAAACCACCATTGGAGATAGGCCGACAGACTGTTTCCCACTTCACTAAATGGAATTTGAACTCCTCCCCCATGTCACCCCACAAGAAGTCACATTGAAGTTTCTCAATTCAGTTAGCCACACTCGCAGGTATAGGAAACAGTGATAAGAAATAAGTTGGCAGGTTAGAGAGTGTACTCTTAATCAAAGTGATCCTGCCGCCTTTCAATAAATACATTCTCTTCCATCCCGCTAATCCCTTCTCTATCTTCTCAATCACTGTCTCCCATATAGAGGATGCCCTCGCAGCCACCCCCAATGGAAGACCCAAGTACATCAAAGGAAAAGCGGCTATCTTACACCCCAAATGTGCCAACCAGCTGCTGGATATTAGGACCATCTCCAATTGGAACCATCTTTGATTTATTTAGATTCACTTTCAAACCGGAGTCTACTTCGAAGCAAAGCAGCAAGGTCTTCAATGCTTGAATTTGATTAAGATCTAGCTTACAAAAAACAAGTGTATCATCTGCAAACAACAAGTGGGATATATTAATGATACTCTTATCCGGGGTCCCAATCGAAAAGCCATCCACAAAGCCGTTAGTCACCAAAGCCGATGTCATCCTGCTTAAACCTTCCATCACAAAAACAAACAACAGAGGCGACAACGGATCGCCGAGTCTTAGGCCTCTTGAACTATGGAAAAAGCCAACTAGGCTACCATTTATCAATACTGAAAATTTTGCCGTTGATATGCACCAAACGAATCCAAGACCGCCAACTCCCTCCAAAACCACACCTCCCAAGAAGGTGTAGAAGAAAGTCCCTGTTAACGTGGTCATACGCTTTCTCTATATCAAGCTTGCAAATAATCCCTACTATACCATCTTTCAACCTACTATCTAGACATTTGTTAGCAATGAGAAACACATCAAGGATTTCCCTACCTTTAACAAAGGCATTTTGGGGTTTGGAGATGAGCTTCCCCACTACCTCACTCAGTCAATTCGCAAGTACTTTGGATATGATCTTGTACACCCCATTCACAAGGCTAATAGGACGAAAATCCTTCACCTCATCAGCCCCATCTTCTTTGGGATCAACGCAATGAAAGTGCTATTTAAACTCCTCTCAAATTCTCCAAACACGAACAGCTCCTGAAACACTTTCATATGGTCTTCCTTGACAACATCGCAACATTCTTGGAAGAAACCCATTGAGAAACGTTAGGCCCCGGAGCCTTGTCTTTGCCCATCTTTCTTACTACTTCATGGACCTCCTCCTCCTCAAATACCCTCTCCATCCAAGATACATCACTCGGTCTAATGGTATCAAATAAAGGGTCATCAAGGGAAGGCCGCCATCCCATCGGCTCAGATAGTAGTTGCTCATAGAAACCAACTACATGATCATGGATCGCCTTCTCTTCTCTACATTCTACCCCATCAATCTTCAGCATCTCTATATTATTGTTTCTCCTATGAGAGTTAGCAATACTATGAAAAAACTTCGTGCTTCTATCTCCTTCCCTCAACCACAAAGCTCTTGATTTTTGCCTTCAAGATGTCTCTTCTAATAATATGATCCTCTCTAGCTCCGCCCCCAACGACACCTTCCGCTCTATTTCTTCCTGAGTGAGAGGCCTACCCTCTTGGATTCTCTAATTTCCTAGATCTCCATCAACTTGCACTTTTTGTTCTCCCCTATGTCTCCGAACGATTGCATGTTCCACAATTTCAAGTCTTTCTTTAACGCTTTCAATTTTTCCATAAGGACGAAACTAGGGGTGCCCTCAAACTGCTACGTGGACCACCATTGCTTTACTCTTTCTACAAAACCTTCATATTTCAACCACATGTTTTCAAATATGAAATATTGTCGTCCTCTACGAAGGCCACTACAATCAAGCATAATAGGCCAATGATCCGAACTAATATGAGGCAAGCGCTTTTGCCAAACATCCAGAAAGTGACTTTCCCATTCTGGAGATATTAAGAAATGGTCCAACCGAGACCATGTCTGATTATTAGCCCAAGTGGCTATACCCCCAACTAGTGGCAAACCAACCAAGTTCAAGTTAGAGATGCACTCCGAAAATTCTACCATTGCTGGCCGCCCTCTTCTATTACCTTAAGACTCACTTGGAAATCTAGTAATATTGAAGTCTGCCCCAATACACCAAGGAAGTTCCCACCAGCTATGCAACTCCTGCTAACTCATCCCACAAAGAAGCTCTGTCAGTGTCTAAATTTAGCCCATAGACACCTGCGAAGGCTCATAAGACGTTATCCGACACACTCCTAAAAGAGCAAGCAACTGAATACATCCCTATGAAATCCTCCATTTTTTCCACCACCCTTCTATCCCACATGACCACAACCGCTCCTGAAGCCCCATTAGAAGCCAAAAAAACCCAATCCATATGAGCACAGCTCCATAAACTTCTCACAATTTTCCCATTGATTATCTTCAACTTAGTCTCCTGTAGACATACAATGTCCGCCTTCCACTCACGAAGCAAGTTTTTAATCTGCATACATTTATTGACCTCGTTGAGCCTATGGACATTCCACGACACAATCTTTGGTCTCATTGGGAAAAGGCCAGCCTCTTCCCTTTCGGCCTACCCCTGTTGGCACTACCCTCGGAGTTCATAGACCACATCAGTCTTTCGAGATCACGCTGTTTTTTGGAGCCGGCCTTACTTTGTTGTTTATGCCCCACTTCAATAGCTATAAGCAAAGTCATCAACCCACAAATTTATGGATTTCTTTCACCATGTCGATGACCCAATCTGAGACCTCGGGAAGACCAAGATACATAAATTTCAGAGGCAATGGATCCACCTCCCTGCTGTCCACCTATGTGTCTCGAATCTCTTCCATCAACTCTAAGTGCTAACCAGTGGCCTAGACAAAACTCTGAGAGAAATCATAAGCAGATGGCACCAATTCTGCCCCATCAACCATGAATTCCCCCTCCTTCAGATCAACCACAATTTCTTCCATGACCTGGACAGAAAGGTTAGCCAGGGACACCCCATCTTCCTCGCACCTCCTGGGCTAGTCTGGTCCCCCGACAGCAGAGAGAAGCCCCCAAATAGATTCGGCAATGCTTCTTGCACATAAAGGCCAACAAATGCGTTTGCCAGTGACGCCCCTACCTCTTCACAGCTCATTGGCAATGTTTGGCCCCCAAACGACAAAAAACCACCACCAAACAGAGGCGGCGAAGCCATCGCATCTTCTACCACTGAGATACGATCTTCCCGCACAGGTGGATCATCTACGGTGGGTACCATTGGCACCATCGGCACTTTCTTGCTTCCCCCCAACACCATCACCTATGCCATCGAACAACACGGCAAGTTCCTCCTCAGCAGCTCACAAGAAACGTGTTAGGGACTCTGGTCTTGTCCCTAAACACTAAGTCCACAAGCTCCCTTGGTGATGATGGTGACTGAGTGTCAAGCCTTCTTGCTTGGCCTTTGCACGTATTATGGCAATGGTGGGTTCCTAGGTTGATGAAGGTATGGTGTTTAGTAATGGAAATGATGATGATGGTGAGTTTGGGTGATCTAAGTGATGTTTAGGTGTGTTTGAGGCAATGGGGAATGGCTTGAGGGTTGCCCTTGATGTTGGGGCCACTTGGGTGATGTTTAGGATTGGTATGATGAAGATAGGCTAGGGTTTGGATGGTGGCTAAGGGGAATTTCGAGATTGGAAGAGTTGGATTAGGGTTGGAGTGTAGAATGAGTTACTATGGTTTGGAATGAATGTGGATGAATGAGGCTAGGACTCTTAGATTGATGGAGTCTCTTTGGAAAAGATAAGAACTCGGTTAAGGTAAGAAGATGAAAATGGATGATGTTTGAATGGGTCTAGGGTTGTTCCTTGAGTTTAGGGATTGTTAAGGTAAGATGAGATTTGGATATGGCAAGATGATGATAGTCTTTGATTGACTTGAGTGATTATAGGGAATGAGAGATTTGTGGGATTGGATATGGAAGATGTGATTTGGGTATGGTAAGAGGTTGGAAGTCTTTGGATGTCTTGAGTGATTGAGTGATTTTAGGGATGGAGTGATTCTAGAGAAGTTCCTAGAATCAAGGAATTGGCTAAGGTAAGATATGGAAGGTCTTTGGTGGTTTGAGTGATTCTAGAGATGGTCCTAGAATTAAGGGATTGAAAAGTGAAGATAGGATAAGGAAGATATGATTTGGAGATGGGTAGGTGGCTAGGGTTTGATCCTAAATGGTAAGATGCATGGGAGTTGTTAGGAATTGGATGTTTGACTAGGGCAATGGGTGTATTTCGAATTTTGGAGGGATTTGAAGATGAGATAAGTATTCCTAAGTGGTAGGAATTGCCTTGTGGAAGTCTAGGGTTTAGTTGGATGAAGGGTGGCTAGGGTTAGGATTCCTAAAGTTTAGGAGATCTTTATGGAAGGTTAGGCTAGGGTTTCAAAATGAGGTAAGATTTGTGTATGTCAAGATGGAGGCTTAGTGGATTCGGCTAGAGTTAATGGATATGATGGAGGCTAGGTCAAGTGATTTCTAACGCAAGATATGTGTATGAAATGTATATGGCAATAGGTAAAATGACGGAATGTATATGGCAATGGTGAATTTCGGCCAAGGGCTAATGTGGGTGAGGGAATGCTAATTTAGGTAAGTGGAGCTTATGGGAAATATGGCCTTGAAAAGATGGAGGCTTAGGATGTGTGTGGTATGTGAGAAAATGTAAGGAAAATATATGAACGATGGATGAATAGACTCAACAAAAGAATATGAAGACTCTCTTTATGGTTTATATAGATATTTCGAGAAACCAAAGAATACTAAGATTAAGGCTTAGGATATCTTTGATATGCAAGAAAGTAAATATGAACAAAATGAAAAATATAAGAACTAGAAATGATAAGAATAATGTATTTTTGGGTTTTTGAATATAGAATGGAAAACATAGACAAGAGATTGACAAATTGAATGAAACAAAAGCAATACTCATAAGATTGATAGATAATTCACCATCGATTCACGAATTTCACAATGATGAAATAAAATAGATTGAATCACACCTATTCACTAATTTCAAGGTGATGATCCTCTACTAGAGATTCACGAATTTCACCCAAGTAGCCAAAGTGCTAAGCACCGAAAGGTGATCTCAAAAACAATAATCCACCCACTTAGGGATTTACCAAATTGTCAAAAGATGTAAAATGAAATGTCTAAGGGTCCTATTTATAGAGATTACAAAGTGAAAACCCCCAATAGGTCCCTTGAAATATAATTAAATAAAATAAATAAAGATAAATAAATGATATGGTCTTGCATGACCAATGTGGCCCGTGATATGTCTTGGCCCTTAGTTGGCCTTGGCTAGTCTTGATCCTGGAAGTGGCCCGATCTTTGTTGTCCATGCATGCCTAGACCCTTGTCCTAGGGCGGTTTTTTATGGGATCCCAACAAAACGACGCTAGGCAAAGCCCTCAGGCTATTGCATGCCTGATGGGCTCTGGGCTGAGGCCCTAACACTTGGCCCACATCCCTCTGCTAGGATCCTCCCGATGGGCCCATGGGTTTAGGCCCACCCAATTGGCCCTTCCCCTTATCTGCAGGCCCATTCACCTCAACCCATTGCAAGCCCTCCCCATTCTTTTGTTTTAAAGGCCTTTGTTCCAAGTTTGGCCCATTCCCTTTAAAACCCCCTTGCCTTAAAACATCACCTTCCTTATTTCGCCCAACCATTCTTTTTACTTCAGCAATCTCCTTTTGTAGCAACTGCAAATAACTCATCACTTCTTCCCACATGTTTCGCACGTCCCACTCCTCCCCCCCGCCATTTCCACCATAGTGTACAAGATGAGGGGCTCGATGCTGCTTACTGTCAGAGAAACTAACGCCACCACCACCCCTATTCTGTTCACGGTAGCTAGTCTCAGGAACCAACACCTCCTTGTAAGACACAGGCTGCGCCACCTCCTTCTACTGCCGTGAAGAGCCCTCCTGAAATGCCCCCTTGTTTCTTCCTTCCTGCATGCACTCACCCAATGCCTCCCTCAACCTTCTCCATCCTCTTCCCCCCTCCCCTTCAGGTATGAAAATGAAATTCCTTCTACCACCCTCACCGTATTCAGTCACCGCCACATAACGACCCCGAGAATTCATGCACTTCTGAGCTAGAAAACTGTAGTAACCTTCTCTAATGGTGCTATAGACCTCCTTCTTCTCCCCTCTCAAGCAAACCTCCAATGCCTTCTAAAGCCAAACCACCATAATCTCATGATCCTTCCTCCATCCTCTCTCAATAATATGTAGCAGACCACCTTCCTTTACTAATAAAAATAATTTGGAGTTTATCAACAGCCCCCTAGTGAATCCCATCAAAACCACCTCCACATTAAAACAAAAATAACATCGCCGGTTCTAACCAGGAAAATTTTCGCCACATGTACGGAGAGAAAATCACTTTTAGGAGAGAGAACCTATTCCTTGGTATAATGATACATTCCCCTCCTTAAGCTTCTAAATTTTACTCTCATTCTTTAAATCTTCTAAGAGAATTAGCGGAAAGAATCATAGGATTTACAGATATGAGAGTTGTTCCGTCTCACATTGCTCCTCAAAAGAGATTTGTTTATAGATTATATGTGATCATATCAAGTGCTTGGCATAATTCAGCCACAAGTGTAGGTTCGGTAGTTTCCTATGGGATGTCCAATTCATAGAGGTGAATGAGCAGCATCACACTTGGCTTACAAGAACAGATAGCCTTGACAAGAGAAGGGTATCCCTTTGTTTCTTAAAAAAGAAAAGAAAAGAAAGATGCAGACCTCAATGAGACATGTTGCTCCTTCTCCATCCCAAGCTACTGATTTGGCAAGGCCTTGCATTACCTGAAAAATTGAAATTGATTGAACTTTGAATAGATTGAACCCAATACCTAGTTTGAAACCATATAATTTGTGGCTTCCCGAGAAATATGACCCTCTCATACCATTTGAATACCTATTCTACAAAGTAATTTGAGCACTAGAAAGTTAGAAACAAATAAGATTTCAGTAAAGTACGACTCTAATAATAATGAACTTAGTGAAGCAAAACAAACACTGGTTCAGTTAATGTTAAATTAGGAGGTGTAAATACGCATAAGGGCTTTCTTTGTGAATGGATTTTTCTTTTGGGTGGGGGGAGGTCGTGCCAGGGTGGGCAAATGGACCCTAATCAATAGAGAAGCAAACTAAACTAATTTTTATAACTGAGTTAATAGTTTAATGGAAGCCAAACTTACCGCATCAAGGCATTCTTGGAGTTGCATTGCCTCATAACTGTCTATAGAAGCTATCCTGATTGATCCAGATAACCCACTAGCCAAAGCAATAACAGTATCATTGGTACTAGTATCTCCATCTACCTGTTGCCTCACACATCAACAAGATAAATATTAACTTTCACAAGGTCCCACTATGCAGGATTTATCACACCACATCTAAAAGGATATTTGTTTGCTTACATCAAGAAGCATACTTGCCAAAGATGACACAATTCAAAACATGAGTACCAATTTGGATGTATATTCGCAATGAGGAATGCTACTCTTCACATTGAGTAAGTCATGCCAGCTTTAAATGACATTTTATCTAAACCATTTAAAACAAAACCCACTTAAAATGCACCACATCAGTCAAATGTGACTGGGTATGACTTATTCAGTGTGAAGACTTGTATCTTCTAAAAGAAACGATCCCTCTCTTGGAGGGAGAAGAACTTTCTGTAACTGAGCAATGGTGAAAAAGAATATGATGATACAAAAATTCATCATTAGGAGATTTACATTAGTAAATAAAATAAGGAAACAAAGCTCAACAAACAAAATTGTCAAACTCTTATTTGTATTAATAAATGTACATAACTTGGAATGTCACACACATAGACATACATGCCTCCACTAGGAGAGCAACTCTAGATGGTAAAACGCAGGAAGCGAAACAGCACAACCTGATGTGTACTGTACTGGCTTGGTTCAATTGTCTTCTGAATTTTCAGATCACAAGACCAGCTCAGGGTTAGAAGGTCAGACCCATCAAGAACTGATCATTAGCAATCGCACACCACTCAGAGGAAGATATAAACATTGCCCTATTCCATATAAAGATGACAGGTATTAACTGTTTTTGCCATCATATGACAATCTTTGGAGTAAGGGACTATGGCTTTGTCAGTTTGCCCCCTCTCAAAGTGTTAGTCCCCAGTGAAAAAGCACCATGGGCTGTTTGAAATTGAGGATAGGAAAGTTCATAATTGTTGTGTCAAGTAAATTTACAAAGAAGTTTCATATCAAATATAAATGGTAATAATACATGCATGCATAGAAGATATTTGTGGATGTGAAGGAGCATTACAAAGGACGTGCAGGTCAGAGATTGGCAGTCTAGACATCAAGCATCATGAATTGGAGGCAAAGCTCATCACACTGATAGGCAAAATAATGAAAAATTGGGTCTGGTAGAAGAGGTGAAAAGTTAACAACTCTCTAATACAAATCAACTGCAGACACAGGTGATGAACATGCAAGAGAAATGAGTGGGAAGATTTTCGTGTAAAAGAGGTGGCTGAAATCACAGACATGATACAACCTGTACAGATGTGATTCTTGAAGATTCACAGCTCAACTAAACCACCATGCAATTTTTGGCAGTCAACAAATTATTTTTCAAGTAACAGTCAACAAATTTTTTATTTTTTTTTATAACCGTGGGTGTCCGGGCCAGCTTGTGCGCAACCCATGGGACCCTGAAGTTAACGACCAAGTAAACCTCCAGTGACCCAAGGGGAATAGTCAACAAAATATTACTAAAAAGCGGATGAGATGAGATTAATCTATTCCATACAGTTATCTGGTTGAAACTTCTGTTTACAGCAGCCTGCACCATGTTTCTCCAAACATCACTTGCAACCAGTGCATCAGTTGTTATCACCTGGAACACAGACGCCGTTTACAAGGAATGGAAAAATTTGAACATTCCGGAAAAACTTGCAAGAAAAATATGAAAGACATACACCTAGCATGGTAGCCATATTTGGATGGATCATCCCAGAACCTTTTGCCATTCCCCCAACTCTAACCGTTCTCCCTCCAACCTGAAGAATTTACCAACTTTTATAAAGGCCTATCGCCCTGCTTATCAAATAAATAATAAGTAATTTTGTGAAAGTACTACAAATATGAATGCAAGTTGACGTGAGAAAACAAGTACTTGCACACCTGAGACTCAATTGCTACACTCTTGCTAACAAGGTCAGTAGTAGTGATTGCCACGGCTGCAGAATCTGCCCTGCGCATCCACTGATAAGAGTCAAGAGTGTTTAAAGAAACTGGAAATAGCAGCAAAATGTCCTATCAAGGAGATCATTTGAAGCATATGCATACTTCAATAACAGAAGGTGAATATAATTATACATAATGAATATGACATTGAAGAATGGAACAGGTGCCTTCATAAACATGGATTAATGTCAATTACACAAATGGCCAAAACATGAGCATTACCCCTCAGTTGATGATGACAATGAATCAACTAGTTTTGGAAGTGAACTCAAAAGTGCCTCCTGCATATGTAACAAAAATAAAGATTACATGTGGAAACGTTGCAAGAAAAACATACATTAATTATCGGAAAACAAAATAGTCTGCGGAACTTTTCAGCTGATCTATATTCGGGAAGGCATGGTGCACATATATGTGATTGGTACAACATACCTAAGATCACCTAGTTACCTTATTTATTCTTCGACCAATTACACCTGTGGACTCAATAAACACCTCCTCTGGCCTCATTTGAAGTAGCTGTAATTCAATAATTCTTAGTCTGATGAGAATGAACAAATTGAACTTAGTCTTATGAGAATGACCAAATTGAACTTAAGTCTAATGAGAATGAACAAATTGAACTTGTACAACCACATTGATTAGTGTTTCATACTCTGAACGTAGCATACCTCGGCAAGCATGCTGGCACATTCTATAACATCCTGATATCCTGCATCACCCTGGACATCATCGGAAGGTCATTTAGCCACATAACACTCGTTACACCTCACAGCAACAGCACTTTATAATTTAAGTTTTCCCTTTTTATGAAAAAGAAAAAACTCTCACAGTGCCAGCATCACGTGGATGACTTAAAGAAATCCCATGTCTTTGGACGCAGTATCAGCAAGGTGGGAAAAAAAGAAGAAGAACCAAAAGCACATTCTTTAATGTACTTCTACATTGAGATGAAACTATGCAGTGTCTGGACAAAAAGGACAAGCAGAACATCTCACTACTCAGATGTCTTACCGTTGCGGCATTTGCTTGTCCAGCATTTATTAACACTGCACGCCCCTGAGGAGTTGCATGATTGAGTTATTAGCAGATTGTTAAGAAACTGAAAACGCATAAATATCTGAACTGACTGAAAAAATAAACACCCTATAGTAATAGATCCATTGGCCATATCATGGCAATGAATGTAATAATACTGCAAATGTTCAAGGTAGCCTTTGGAGGAGGAAATAGCAAAGTATGTTACATAATCTGTTGGTTAAGATAAATAATGCATGAATAATAATTCATTTAATGACATGACACCTAACAATTGACCTGACAAACACGCATCATCATCATATTCATCATTTCCAAAACAACGGTTGTACTTTAATATCATGCAATTGTGACCTTGTTCTCATGCCCAGCCTATGTTTATTATGTAATATAAAATCCAGTGAAAATAAGCAGAACACAGGTGCTGGCTTCTGTTGTTAAAGAGGTGACCGGCAATTGATGGATTCCTCCAGGTTATCTTCAACACAAGCACTTCAAAGTAAAGTACCTTAAATATATGTATATATACACACACATAATCTACCACATAGGGCAACTGATCAGAAAAATCAATAATTAATGAATGATCATGTGATAAACTAATTTCTAAAATTCATGCTCAGCCCTCTCTTTGTTCGCACATAATATGCACAAAATGGAGCTTAAGATGATACTCTGCCATACCGTTTTTGAATTGTTTAACGCCTTTTTACAGAACAGGACTGGTGCAGCTGCAACCGTATTCGTAGTAAACACGCCTGTAAATAAATCATGAGATAGTATCTCTAGTCAAATCCTCCAGTTGATTAACTTTTCAAAGAGTCAAAACGTCTCAAGCCACAAAGTTACAAAAAAGCAAAATGAGAAAAAAAAAAAGAAAAAAAGAGAGAGAATGACTAAAGAGAAAATTTAAATCACATACGGTACAACTGGGAAACATGATTACAACAAAGCGTACAAATGACTGCACCTAAATTCCCCAGAAAAATGAAACAAACTAACCTGCAGATATGGCATCCACATCACAAGTGACAAGTGCAAGATCAGGTTTATCGTGTTTCACACGCAAACCAGCACAAATTCCGGCAGCTTTGAATCCCTCAGCGGCAGTAACCCCCCCAGGGACCTACGTACTCATAGTCCTTAAATCAATTAGCAGAGTTGATTGGGTATTTCACATCGAAGCATACATCACATTGAAGCATACATCTAATTAAGTAGAAGTAAAATAATAAGTAGGATGCGCGCGACGTCGATGTATATCGTTTACATATATTTATTACATTAAAAACATAACTTTCTGAAGAGATACAATGGTCACCTCCCTTATTAGGACACTTTCTTCGATAAAAATGCAAGATTTGTATTGAAAAAGTAGTTGATCACCTCCTTCCATGGCCCCTCGGGGAGAAAAATCGGAGCCTTTGGAATGTAATTCGACGAATCACTCATAGTCAAGGAAACAGCTCGTACTTTGACTACCCGCCCAGACGAATCAGAAGAGTTCCAAACCTGCACAAACAATGAAGAAAACGAATAGTCTCGTGAAACGGTTGCACGTGAAGCACTGCGAATCCTTTTCATCGACTTTTTTTCTCGGCAGATAAATCCAATGCGACAAGAGTGAAACCAACCTTTGGGCCACTAAGAGCTGGAAGTTCCATGGAGACGAATCGAGTAGCATATAGATACATCTCTAAAGACAGAGAGTAAAGCGAGCTGGTGGTGTCTGGAGTTCGGATTTGCAAATGGAGGATTTAGGGTTTAAATCAACGGTTTAAGTGACAGTGAGGGTTTTGGACGGGTTTGTAAGTAGGCGTTGAAGACAATGAAGAGACAATAATCAATGATGTAAGAAGCAGCATAGATAATGATTCCGAATATGAATGAATTATTACAATAATGCGAGTGGTGATGATGGGATAGTGATTCTCTTAGTGCGTGATATTGATATGCCTTGTAATCTCCAAGAGATTAAACAAGTGTTATCAAAAAATACAAAAGATTGACTTTATTCTCAATTTTTTTTTTTTTAGTGTATATTTTGAAGAGATATTGACCCCTCTTTAGTTTTACTTAAGAATTTATACTATTTATTTATTTAAGACAAAATATAAATGTAGTCACAATTTATGCAATCCTAGCGCACGAGCCGATGTGGCCAACTACGTTTTAAATTAAAACACGGCCATTTCACGTTCGGGGGAGAGGAGCACTAGAGTGTTTTGGCAAAAAATGTGGCCTGAAATATGACTTAAAACATGGGCGAGAACCGCGCGAAAAAGAACAAAACGATGTGTTTCAAGCCCCGTGAGCTACCGTTGGTTCCCCTTCCCATTCCTCATCGTCACTGTTAAGGGTAACTAATTAGGGTTGGGAAAAAAGGGAAAGTTCAGAAGAAAATTTCGTATTTATGTAATGGAAAAAAGGGCTACGTTTGGGTTGTCTTATTTAATTTGATTAAGGGTACTGTTGTCTTTAGTTAATTCGTATTATTGTTTTTAGTTATTTTAATAATGGTTGGGCTTGCTAGTTAGGCAGGCTGAGTCTTTTGCAGCAGTTAGAAGGAGTGGGCCATGTTAGGCCTTAGCGGGTCATGTCCAGTAACTGTTTCTTTACATGCTTTGAGTTCGTATTTATATTTTTTTTCATTTGCAGTACTGAAGATCATCATAAGTTTATGCATTTCAAGTGTATCGGAGATTGTGATTCCTCGAATTGCCGTATATAGTTTTATATTACAGAATTACATTTCTCATAACAGTGGTATTACAGTCACGTTCCTGCGACATGATTGATAGGACTCACCTTGCTCAACTTGTCGAGGTTGTGTCTGCATTAAAAGGAGAGTTAGTTCAAGTAAGGGAAAAGTAGGAGAGACAAAAGCAAATATTGGCAGCGGTACTGCAGCCACTCAACAATCTGGCAGCAAGTTACAATCAATTGGCAGTTGCAACTAGAAATCAGAACATAGGAGAAAGTACGTCAATTAATGCTTAAAAGCTAAATGGAAATCCTTTGTTTAAGGGCCATGGGGGAATTCAAGTGAGAATTTTCAAGTAGGATTCTCCTAAATTTGACATATCTAAGGTTATGTTTGGAAATAAAGATGAGAAATCTCATCTCATTTCTATCTCATCTCATCATTACATCTTTTTCAAATTTCTATACAAAATATAATAAACAATTCAACTTTTTCAAATTCTAATTTAACTTTTTCAAATTCTAAAACAATAATAATATTAAAAAATAATATTTTAAACTTTCATCTTAACACTATTCATAAAATTTTTAAAAATTCTCATCTTATCTCATCTTCCAAGCATAACCTAAATCTACGGAACCGATTTTGAAAGTCAAACAATTTCTCTTATTGTAATACTTCAGATGATCAAAAGTTACAGATTACTTTTTTTCATATGGAGGGAAAAACCCTTTCATGATACTATTGACTCATGGATTCTAGTCCAATCTATTCTTGGAAAGAGTTTGTAGTGGTCTTAAAATTCAGATGTGGGCCATCAGCCTACGAAAACCAAGTTGGAGTCTTTACCAAGCTCCAACAAACCAATACTAGCAGTACAATAGAAGAGTGTCAATCTCAATTTGAGATTTTATCTAATAGAATTAATGGACTTATGGAGGAATTCCATATAAGTATCTTCCTAAGTGGGCTCAGGGAAGACCTTAGAATTACTATCATTATGTTTAAACCAACAACCCTCTCAGTAACTTTTGTACTGGTGAGATTGCAGGAGGAGGAGGTGTGGAGGAGAAATTCAAGATACCACTCTAAGGGTTAAGCTACCAACCAACCTACCCAAACCCAAACCCCAAAACTACCTACACCAAGTCGCATTCTAAGATTACTCGATCCCTCCACAAAACTAAAACCCATAAACACCAATCTCAACTATAGAACCCCCTAACCCAAACAGAAAACCAAACCTACCCATTAGGAGAATCACCCCCACACAGATGCAAGAAAGGAAGGAGAAATGCCTATGTAATTACTGTGATGAGAAATTCCACCCAAGCCACAGATGCAATCGACCCAAGATTTTCCTATTAGAGGGAATGGAAGAAGACGAGGAAGGAGAAAGTGATGTTGAAGGGACTCTAGAAGTAATACAACCCGATGATACTAAGGAAGGAGAAGGAGAAGTTGGAGAATTGTTAGGTATCTCACTACATGCTATGGCAGGTTCTTTAGCTCCAAGGACCATGAGATTGAAGGGAACCATTAATCAACATAATGTATTAGTGCTTATTGACATTAGGAGTACTCATAATTTCATTGACTCCTATATAGCAAGGAAAGGAAAGCTGATAGTGAAGGAGAGTCATCTATCAGTCAAAGTGACTAATAGTGCTAGCCTTTCTTGCCTTGGTTTACGTAGGGTTGTCACAATCCAGCTACAAAACCAATCTTTATTTATTCACCTTAGGGGTCTCTGAAGTAGTCTTGGGGGTTGATTGGCTAAGGAAACTAGGTTTTGTTGTGTTGAACTTTACTGATTTAGCTATGAAATTCACTTGTGAGGGTGCTGCAATTACTTTATAGGGAATACAACTACCATTTCGGGTTCTAGAAGAAGAGGAACACATTCAGCCATTAAAAAATAGCATTTCCAAGGGAATGTGGTTACAGTCCATAGAGGAGGCTCCTATAGGTCCCAAGACAACTACTCCACTTGTTGTACAGTAGGTTATTGAGGAGTTTGGAAGTGCTTTTACTAAGCCTAGTGGTCTGCCTCCACCTCTGAGTTTTGACCACAGGATACAGCTACAAGAGGGCTCTAAACCCCTTTATGTTAGGCCCTATAGGTACCTTTATTATCAAAAAGAAGAAATCGAGCATCTAGTGGCAGAGATGTTTACCAATTGCATTATCCGAAGTAGCCAAAATCCCTACTCCTCCCTAATGTTACTTGTGAGGAAGGCGGATGAGAGTTGGCGGATATATTTTGATTATCATGCTCTTAACAAAGACACGGTGAAAGATAAGTTTCTAATTCCCAACATTGATGAACTACTAGATGAGCTCTATAGGGTAGTTATTTTTTCTAAGTTGGATCTAAGGCCGGGATATCCCCAAATCAAGATGAATCTTGAGGATATTCCCAATATGGCTTTTAGGATCCACGAGTGTCACTATGAGTTTTTGGTGATGTTTGGCCTCACCATTGCTCTATCAACTTTTTAAGGGTTAATAAATGAAGTTTTCAGACCCTATTTAAGGAAATTTTTGCTGTTTTTTTTATAATATTTTGATTTACAGCAAGATTTTGCAGGAACATATACGTCACTTACGTACTATATTGGAGATCTTACAATTTCATCAATTCTATGCAAAGGCTTTGAAATGTATCTTTGTTAGTAGGAAAGTTGAATATTTGGGGCATTTAATTTCTTAAGAAGGAGTGAGAGCGGATCCATAGAAATTAACAACTATACGAAATTGGCCAATTCCAAAAAATCTTGAAGCTTTGAGAGGTTTTCTGAGACTTATAGGTTATTACATGAAATTTGAGTAAGGGTATGAGATGATAGCAACCCCACTCATGGCCTTATTAAAAAAGAATTCCTTCCTATGGATAGAAAAGGCCCTAAATGCCTTTAATCAACTTAAGGAAGCCATGGTCATTCCCCCAATGCTAAGGTTACCAGCTTTTACCAAGTCTTTTATTATGGAGTGTGATGCATCTAAAGAAGGTTTAGAGGCAATTTTGATGAAGGAATGGCAACTTATAGCATACCTTAGTCAGGTCATGAAGGGGACAAACCTAACCCTATCCACTTACAAGAGGGAGCTACTGGCCTTAGTTATGGCAATGAGGAAATGACAACATTACTTATTGGGATAGTCTTTCAAGGTTCGCACTGATCAGCAAGCCTTGAAATACTTACTGAAACAAAGGGTAGGGACTCTAGCCTAACAGAAGTGGGTTTCTAAATTACTGGGTTATGACTTTACAATTGAATACAAGAGTGGAAGATCCAACACAGTAGCAGATGCATTATCTCAATTACCCTCTCTTGAACATACAACCCTTCCACCACAGCACAATCCAATACATACCCCTACTGACTCCAGTCGCAAAACCAAACACCCAACCATAACAGTTCAATTAGTTAGTATGATGCAAACAATATGGATAAAGGAGTTGAAGAAGTCTTACTCCCAAGATCCCCTGTTATAGGATCTAATTAGCCACTACCATCAGGAGACCTTGGGCCCATCTCAGTACCAAATCCATAATGTATAACAAAAACGTAATAGATAATTTAAGTAAGTCGACTAAGTACCATAATTATTTATACAAATTCTAAAAAAAGCAAAAAAAAAAAAGTTTTAAAAAGGTAATACAGTTATCCCATAAAATATAATACAAAGGTTCAAATACATAAACTAGTGATCCTAAATCACTCCTCTGGCAAAACCAAATCCTCAGGCTCTACATCAACATCATTTGCATCAAAATCTGCGATATTATAAAATGATACTGCAGATAAATAATAATCCAAACAACCCACGAGATAAAAATGCATTAATGCAACAAACAATTATGCATGCATATAATGAAATATGTATTAGACCCAAAACATCATTTTTTTCTCGAAAATGAGTACTTGCCAACACATGCCAAAAAAATCACATTTGACCCAAAACACACCATGAATAAAATGTCATTTTCCAAAAAATGACCCAACATTATCGACCATTTATCAAACACTGTAGGTGAGAATCACAAGCGAGACTCTGCCACTATCCTTACTTACCACCATCCCTACCGCTTGCACCATAGGCATGAATCATAGGCGAGAGTCTACCACCATCCCTACTTACCACTATCCATACAACATGCACTGTAGGCGGGAATTACAGGCGGGACTATGCCACCATCCCTACTTACCATCATCCCTACAGTTCCTTTTCACCCAAGGGGTACCTAACAAAACACTGTAGGTGGGAATCACATGCGTAACTCTACCACATCTCTGCTTACCATCATCCCTACCATATGCACCGTAGGCAGGAATCACATGTGAGATTATACCACCATCCCTGCTTACCACCATCCCTACTGCGTGCACCGTATGAGGGAATCACAGGCGTAACTATACCGTCATCCCTACTTACCACTATCCCTACAGTCTCTTTTTCTTTCTCTCAAACCGATCAATCCAATCATTTCAAATATACTCAAAATCATCTCTCACATGAAAATCTAGTTTTCAAATATACACATAAATATGTATGCAATTACGCGAAATTTCAGTTTTCATTTACAAACATGAACATGAGTGCAAATGCATTGTATATGACACAACACAAATATTCAACAGCCAACAAAACTCAGCATAATCCAATCACATAACAACTTCATCCTCCAATCCAACCGACCCTTTTACTCCTCGGACTCAGTCCGATACAACCAACTAGTTCATAGTAAATATGAGTTAACGCAAAAATATATTTAAATCTCAAAAATTCTTTAGGAAAATACTTACAGCGCTATAATATAATTTTTGAAAGATCACGAATGTACTATAAATGGCTGCACAACCACGCAACAGTGCAAATTGCACTATGGTCATGGGTCTCAAAATGCTAGATTTTGAACGGGGATAAACGAATACTTGGGATGGTTAGGGAATGACTTATGGGTGTTGATGAAGCTACTGGTGGTGGTGGTTAGCTATGAGCGGTGGTTGGAGTCCAAAATACCCAAATCAGAAATCAAGATGGGGGAACTTCAGATTGGAACTGAGGAAGGGTGGGTTAAGTTGTTGGGAGACCGTCGATGATGTGGTGAAGAGCTGGTGGTGATCGGTGGAGGCACAGCGGTGTAGAAGCAAAATGAAGCCGCGGCTTGAAGTCGTGTGAGGAGGAGATTGGCGGCGAGGGAGGAGCTAAAAATGGAAGTGTGAGGTCACCGACCGGAGGGGAAGAGAATGGGAGGGGCGGTGTCGGCAATGGGTGGCGCACGATAGCGTTGTTGGAGGAAGAAGAAATGGTTAGGGGAGAGAAGGGAGGATGCTCGTGCGGGCTGGGAGGCAAGGGAGAAAATGAGAAAAGAAAGAAGAAAAAGAGAAAAGGGCAAAAAAAAAGAGGAAAAAGAGGAAAAAGAAAAAGAAAGTAAAAGAAATAATATTCAATCCTCATAATTTGGGTCACAAAATTGATCCAATGAAAATAATTTCAAAACGACGAGTTAAATAAAATAATTTAAACGTAGTGACTAAATAATAATAAAATAATTAAATTCAACAATAAACTAATTTAAAATAAAGAGCAATTTAAATAATTAATAATAATTAATAACAAGAAAACACATTAAATTAACAGTTAAAAATCTTAAAATAATACCACGTAAATCATCTAAAATTTAAAACAAGAAAACCCATAATCTTAATTAATTAAATAATTTACTTACTTAAATTACACGTAAATATGGGGTATCACATCCTCCCCCATTTAAATAAAATTTCATCCTCAAAATTTGTGAGGTCAAACATCAACGCCAAAGTAGGATACAAGATACAACTCAGAACATATTTGAGAGAAACATTCCATCACTGACGCCCAACAACATGGATACTACTCTCTCATGTCTACTCCTATAGGTGATTCCATCATACTCGCATTAATCCCCCAGTGACACATCACACCCAGTACTCCTAAGGTGGCCATGTTATCCAAAATCTCATTTTCCACAAGAACCTTAATACAACATCCAATAAATTCCATTGATTATTATCTTCACACAATAAATTGTGCTAACCTCAATCAACTCTTATGTCTTATCTTCCATACTTTTATTATGTTCTACAAGTTGGTAACCTATTAGCCACTTCCAAAATTAACCATTAATAAGCATAATTTGCACAATCGAACGATTAATCTCTAATTATAAGTATCATCTCAAAATTTCAAATTACCACTAATTCCTTAAGATCAGCACAAGGTTTGAATCCTTAATTATATCACAAAATAACACCATTGAGTATAAGGTAGCTCAACACCTACTAACCAGAAAACTCTTACCACATTTTGGTAGAAAATACTTGAACTCCCAAAACTATGAATTATTACACACTTTCCTCAAAATCACCAAGAATTCCTTTCTGAATCTGCACAAATTGTTATCCTCAAATTTGATAGAGATCAAATCCCCAAACCTGACACTATAACCTCGAACTAATAATAATCATTCTCCAAACTAGATCAATACCTTCAAATTCTCAAAGAAATACTCCCCTTGAAAATCCCTATATCAATAACTCAATTCTGAGTAGCCCCATTTAATGGTCACAGACCAACTAGCCTCCAAAATAAATCAAATTAGCACACCAAGCTTGCAGAATTAAAAACTCAAATCTTATTACAAATCAATCCTTCAAATCTGTAATTCTAAAACCTTAAACTATATTAGAATCACTTTTTGAAATCTGTAAAATTGATGAACTTATATCTAATAATAAAACAATTGACTCATGAAGCTTTCAAAATCTAAAACATTAAATAATAATAAATCATTTCCCAAAGTTTGAAAAACCTTAAACCTTTGATGAAATTCTCGTAAATCTATCCTTAAAGTTTGTTAAACTTACAACCTCCTACTCTAAAGTCTCATGTCATATTTTCACAAAATCTAAAACCTCAATCATCCTACTCCCCAAAAAGATCACCCAAACCATGTCATTCCCTTCATGCCTTGAGATTATAAAAGTAGACCAAGTCGATGAGAGTTCATACTTCACTAAATATTAATACCTATCAATAACATCCTCAGTCGTACCATCTTCTTGCCATAGCGTAACCTTTAACCACACATTTACTCAAAAGAAATTAAAATATAATGTAGTAAAATAAATTAAAATAAAACACAATAACACAAAATAAAATAAAACTAGTAAAATAAAATAACATACGACAAAATGAATCAAACTAATGAAGTAATACACAATAAATAACTAAAATAAATAAAATAACCTACCATAAAATAAAACAAATAAAATAAAATAAATACAATAAAATAAAACCAATAAAACCAATAAAAATAACATTAAATTAAATAATTTCAATTTACAACTTAAAAAATTTCTGATACTTCACCTACAAGATGTATGGTTTTACCCAGAGTTGAACTGTTCTGATACCACCTGTGACACCCCAATTCTCACGTATGGAAACTCAGAAATCGTGACGTCGAGATGATGATAATGCGGGTCACACATTCCGACGATAAGTGCCAAGTGTAAGTACATGCAACGGTATATAACAAAAATGCAGCGGATAATTTAAGTAAGTCGACTATGTACCAGAATTATTTTATACAAATTCTAAAAAAAAAACTAAAAAAATGTTTTAAAAAGGTAATACAATTATCCCGTAAAATATAATACAAAAGCTGAAATACATAAACGAGTGATCCCAGATCACTCCTCCGGTGGAGCCAAATTCTCAAGCTCTACATCAACATCATTTGCATCAAACTTTGCAATACCATAAAACAATACCGCAGGTAATTAATAATTCAAACAACCCACGAGATAAAAATACATTAATGCAACTAACAATTATGCATGTATATGATGAAATATGCATTAGACCCAAAATATCATTTTTTTCGAAAATGAATACTTTCCAACACGCGCCAAAAAAATCTCATTTGACCCAAAACACGCAATGAATAAAATCCGTCATTTTCTCAGAAAATGACCCAACATAATCCACCATTTATCAGACACTGTAGGCGAAAATCATAGGCGGAACTCTACCATCATCCCTACTTACCACCATCCCTACCGCGTGCACCATAGGCGGGAATCACAGACGGGACTCTACCACCATTCCTGCTTACCACCATCCCTACAATATCTTTTCCTTTCTCTCAAACCGAGCAATCCAAGCATTTTAAACATACTCAAAATTATCTCTCACATGAAAATCCAGTTTTCAAATATAAACATGTACATGTATGCAATTATGCGAAAACTCAGCTTTTATTTACAAACATAAACATGCATACAAATGCATTGTATATGACACAACAAAAATATTCAATAGCCAACAAAACCCAGTATAATCCAATCACATAACAATTTCATCATCTAATCCAACCGACCCCCTTACTCCTAGAACTCAGTCCGGTACAACCAACCAATTCACAATAAATATGAGTTAGTGCAAAAATACATTTAAATCTCAAATGTTCTTTGGAAAAATACTTACAGCATTATAATATAATTTTCGAAAGATCACGGAGGTGCTAGAAATGGCAGCACAACCACGCAACAATGCAAATTGCACTAGAGCTATAGGTCTCAAAATGCTAGATTTTGAACGGGGACAAACGAAGACTTGAGATGGCTAGGGAATGACTTATGGGTGTTGATGAAGCTACTGGTGATGATGGTTGGCCGTGGGCGGCGGTTGGAGTCCAAAATACCCAAATGGAAAATCAAGATGGGGGAGCTTCACTAGTGGCGGATCGGGGCTGAGGGAGGGTGGATTAGGTTGTTGGGAGGCTACCGACGATGTGGTGAAGAGCTGATGGCGAACGGTGGAGGCACGACGGTGCGGAAGCAAAACAAATCCATGGCTTGAAGTGCGTGGAGGAGATTGGCGGCAAGAGAGGAGCTGAAAATGGAGGAGTGAGGTCACCGACCGGAGGGGAAGAGAATGGGAGGGGCGGTGTCGGCAATGGGCGGCGCATGACGGCACTGTGGGAGGAAGAAGAAACGGACAGGGGAGAGAAGGGAGGATGCTCGCTTGGGCTGAGAGACAAGGAAGAAAATGAGAAAAAGAGAAAAGAGAAAAAGAAAAGATGAAAAAGAAAAAGGAAGGGAAAGAAATGATATTCAATTCTCACAACTTGGGTCACAAAATTGATTCAATGAAAATAATTTAAAAGCGGCGAGTTAAATAAAATAATTTAAACGTAGTGACTAAATAACAATAAACTAATTTAAAATAAAGAGAAATTTAAATAATGAACATTAATTAATAACAAGAAAACACATTAAATTAACAGTTAAAAATCTTAAAATAATACCATGTAAATCATCTAAAATTTAAAATAAGAAAACCCATAATCTTAATTAATTGAATAATTTACTTACTTAAATTACACGTAAATACGGGTTACCACAGAGGAAGAGCTAAAAAGCCACAATTTTATCACTACTCTTGTCCGAGAAAAATAGAATGAAGAGGCATGCAAGTAGAAAGCGAACAGACCGAGAGTTTCAAGAAGGTGACTGGGTTTACTTACGCTTAAGGCCTTATCGTCAGATGTCAGTGGTGATGTGGGGGAATCTCAAGCTCTCACCCCATTACTATGGAACCTTCCAAATTCTTCAAAGAGTACGAAAGGTTGCATATCGATTGGTTCTGCCTAGGGAGTCCCAAATCTACTGAACGTTCTACATCTCCTACCTTAAATCGAAGCTTGGAGCTTGAGTTCAGGCAAGTCCGCAGCTTCCACAGGTATCTACTGACAAAGCTCTAGCACCTGAGGTAGAGACCATTCTGCAGCACTGACTTACAAAAAAAGGCCACTGAGTTGGAGTGGAAGTGCTGATCCAATGGAAAGGATGCCCATAGAAGACGCAACATGGGAAGATCTCACTGCAATGAAGAGTCAATTTTCCGATCTTGCGGGCAAGATCTTTTGAGAGGGAGAGTATGTTAGGGGTACCGAATTAGAGTTGGAAAAAAAAGGTGAAATCCAGAAGAAAAATTCGCATTTATGTAAAGGGGAAAAGGGCTACGTATGGGTTGCCTTATTTTAATTTGAGTAAGGGTACTATTGTCTTTAGTTAATTCATATTATTATTTTTAGTTATTTTAGTAATGGTTGGGCTTGCTAGTTAGTCAGTCTTCTGCAACAGTTGGAGAGAGTGGGTCATGTTTTTTTTTTTTTTTAGAGGGAGTGGGTCATGTTAGGCCTTAGTGGGTTGTGTCCAGAAACTGTTTCTTTACATGCTTTGTGTCTACATTTATATTTTTTTCATTTGCAGTAAGAAGATCATCAGAAGTTTATCCAATTCAAATGTATCGGAGGTTGTGGCTCCTCGAATTGCCATATAGTTTTACGTTACAGAATACATTTCTCATGACAGCCACCTGCCCCTGCCAAGATCGCCACACCTCCATACGCCTCCATGGCCTCTATTTTGCAAATGGCGACTGCTGTAAGGAGATGTATGGCTTCTCAGTAAATTTCTATTGGAGCATTTTGTGAATTTTTGTGTTTGGATGCATTTCGTGATTTGTATTTAAATTTATGGCTTCTGCATTTTGTGAACTTTAAGTTTGTATGGACGGCTCTTGAAGCTCTTTATATACGAGAAGATTGTGGATTTCTAATTTCTTAGATTTTCATGTAACGGTTCTAAAAACTGTAAAGATACTCTTACTATCTAAAGTGACAGGATTTTGTTTTTATTGTAAAATTTCTGGGCGATTTTGTTCTCTTATATATTCAAAAGGCCATAATTAGCCTTTGCATTTTGTGAACTTCAAATTTGCATGGACTGCTCTTGAAGCTTTTTATATCCGAGAAGATTGTGGATTTCTAATTTCTTAGATTTTCATGCTAACGGTTTTAAAAACTCTAAAAATACTCGTTATTATCTAATGTGACAGAACAACTTTATTTGTTTTCGCAGATGAGATGAGTTGAGATAAAAGTTAAAAATTAAATAAAATATTATTAGAATTTATTTTTTTAATATTATTATTGTTTTAAGATTTGAAAAAATTGAATTGTTTATTTTATTTTGTATCGAAATTTGAAAAAATTGTAATGATTAGATAAGATTAAATGATATATTTTATGAAAACAAACAAGACCTCATTTTGTAATTCCCAAATTTGTATGGACTGCTCTTCAAGCTCTTTACGTCGGAGAAGATTGTGGATTTTTAATTTCTTAGATTTCCATGCTACGGTTCAACCTTTCAGCCTTTAATTTTCTTGGACCCTCCATTTTTTCGTTTAAAAAATTCTGTTGGAATTGAACTAGTTGTGCGGTTGAAATATGTGACATTTCTAGGAGAAAAAAAGACCAATGAGAGTTTCATTTCAAAATGTGGCAAGAAAATCTTCTTCACCTACCCAAAGCCATCTTCATTTAAGACAAATCATTTTGTAAAAGGAAAATTATTTTTTATTTATTCATTTAAAAAGAATTGTCAAATAAAACGTTAAGTATCATTTTTCATAGATATTACTATATTGAATGAAATAAAAGAGAATTTCATTTCGAAAATGTGACAAGAAAATCTTCATCACCTACCTCGGGGAGAAAGAGGTAAGAAATCTTGTACCGTTAGGCCAATATCTTTTATAAGCTTATAACTATACAGTATGAAGTTTTTATGCCTTAAAGAGAGAGAAATGTCTATGGTTGATGCAAGATTCAGAAAGCCAAGGATGCACACGACCCTTTTTACAAATCTTTACACAACCATATTGTAAATGAGGAATATTTTGATAAAATACCTTATAAAAATAACATTAATGGAAACTGTGACACAAAAATTTTACACCTAAACAATTTTTGTTCGAATTCATTTTCTTTGTTTTCTCGTCTACATTCATTCACATAAGAAAAACGCCTACTTCAAAATCACAATGGAATCTCATTTCACCTCAACTCAACTCAACTGGAAGATTTTCAAGCTGAAACTATTCATTTTCTGGTGGTATTCAAACAACAAATAGTAAGGGACCAAAAAGGGCAGTGTCAACAAGGTCCTCACCACAATAACAAAATCTTAGCAAAAATATATAAATAATAATGAACTAACATTAGAAAAAGTCAATGGGTTCCATTTTTTCCCATTAGTTCTCAATAGTGTTCCATTCTCACCAATGCTCTTAAATGAATTGTGTCGTATAGCCTTGAACAATTCTTCCATCCCAATGAGATCGACCAAGATGAATAAATTTATCCACACCAACCAACCGTCTTGTTTGTTCTGAAACCCATGTCAGAAGTCTCTTGCAGTGGTTGAGGTGGAGGTCTAGGCTCCCTTGGTTTCGCAGGGTCAACAAATATGACCCATCCATCCAAAAACTTAGCATTCATTCCTTCTCTAGCCTTCTCAGCTTCTTCAATTGATGTATATGTAACAAACCCAAACCCCTTTGATCTTCCAGTGGCTCTATCAGCTATGACTTTTGCTGCAATATCATTAAGCCAGTAAGTCAAGATGAAAGTAGTCCAAGGACAGGCTCAAGGAATAAATATAACGTAATATACTCATCATAAAAAAAAAAAATAACGAAATCTGTTCCCTTACCATCAAGAAGCTGGCCAAAAGGAGAAAATGCCTCTTTAAGTTTTTCATCCGTTGTAAGTCTGGAAAGGCCTATTCATCAAATAAAAATACCAGAGATAGTTATGCTGTGGGAATTTTACCAATAAAAAAGAGAGAGAGAGAGACAGTCATGCTTCGCATTAGAATTTGTTCTGTAAAATGAAAATTCTCATACAACCAGTAGGTAGACACCTACTATCTCCAATGTGTTTTATGTAGCAATGAAAAGAACATGTCAGACATCCAAACTTTCATAAGAACTGTGACAACTATTCCATACCCATCATTGCCATTATAGAATCAATGTTGGTTTTCATAGGCAAGAAATTGGGCAAGTTACACAGCTAGCTTGATAACAACCAAAAATGAGTTCAGTACAGAAAGAAATATTGACTGCCGCACCAATTTGAACTAGCTGCTGCCTCATAGTGCTTATTCCAGGGTTAGCACAACAGCAATTGTCAGATTTCGAGCAGATATGTGAGGTAGACAGGGATACCACCCCTGGTAGTGTGAACCACTCTGGTGTGTTCAACCAGTCTCAACTCTCCTCTAAACCCCTAAAACCTCCAGTAAAAATATAAGGATGTCCTTAAAGTAAAAAAGAAACACCAACAAAAAGGGGGGAAAACAAAGCCCTAGTGGCAATGTTGCACAACCAATGATACCTAAACGCCTGTAAACATAATCAGTTAGATAACTGTGAAGCTTTCCACTTGTTTTACCAACCTTATAAATAGGAATAAATACAGTTTCTACACTCAAACTACCAAAGGTTTTGCACTTTGCATCCCAAACTACCAAAACTTACACATCGCAGTCTCAAACTTCCAAAAACTTACTTTGCATCCTCCAAGTGCAAAACCCCTATACTCACTTTACATTAAATATCCATTTCCCTCCGAGTATGATGGTTTACAACCCATCTTCTTCTCGTTAGTTGAGTAACCTATCAAATCAGTTATGGGGTATAACTTCCTGCTTTAAGTAGATCAGACTGTTAGTTTGGAGGGTTACAACTCTACGGGTGCGTCACTCATCAGTCCCTTCAACCCTTTGAGCGACTAGCCCTTCTAATTCTTTATGAGGCTTATCTAAAAGATTTGCAATACAATTAGGACGACGTTTCTAGCAAAAAATCTCAGTACCTTTTGGGCAACTTAGAGCGCATGAGCAGCACTCCTAGAAGGGGAAACACTTCCATTGCAGCTCTTAGACCATAATAATGATCTAAAAGATACTAATTTCAATATTCAATGCCTTGATATACTAGATATCTCTAAGAATGACAGAACCAAGACAAAAATTAGGAGCATAAAACGTATAAGCACCGTTTATAAAGAAAACCAACACATGACCACCAGTCTATTAGACTACCACAAGCGCCATAATAAACGCAAAAGGAGACAAAAGAAAAACAGAAGACGTACCGCTGATGAAGAGCTTAGGGGAGGTGAGAGTTGTATTGAAACGAATCGAGGTGTACTGCGAATGAAGAATAGAGGACGCAGTGGAAGATCCGCTAAGAAGGCGTCGAATGCTAGAGACGAATGCCATTAGATATGGTGGAAACTGGACCTCAGGGGATTAGGGGTTTAGCGGATCGACAAAACCCTATTAAGTAAAGAATATCCCTCGTCGAGGATTCTCAGACAATGTGATGTTAACGAAACGGCAGAAGGTTCTAGTAACGAATGATATGGTAAATGCGCGACTATGGTGTACTATGTGCCAAACTCTATCCTGACCATTCATTCTTACAACCTGATGTTCACATAATCTCCCTCTTTTTCTTTTGAAAAATGAAAGACATACAATTATTTTAAATAAAATAAATTTTTATAAATATTATTAAAATTAATATCATTTTATATAAATATTATCATTTTAAAATATAATTAAATAAAAAATTATTGAAAAAAATTGATATCGATGTTTAAATAAACTTGATTTTTTTTATTTTTCTTATAATTATACTCTATCTAGCATAATAGTCTCATTGGATTTTTATTTTTTATTTTTTTAATTGTCTATCTAGCATATCTCATCGGTTTTACAGATTACAGAATTCTCAATTTTCATTTTTTAGAAAATCTTTTACTTTCTATCCTATCATCTCATTAACATCTTTGATCTTTCTATCACTCAAAAAAATTCCATCTAACCATTTTTAAGTTTTCAAAAATAAAATAAATCTTCACAAAATTTCCAAAAATAACTTTCACAAAATCCCCAATAAAAAGAAAATATTTTATCCAAGCAGATTTTCAGCTCAGTACCTATCCATTTTTATTTTTTACAAACCTCAATATAAAATACTTCTCAAAAAAATCTTCAAGCAAATTTTCATTGAACTTATCAAATTTTCTAAAATCAATAACCAAACATACTTTCATTTTAGGATTGACTTCAAGTGAATTATCAGACAATTGCCAAGCAAGTTTTAAAATCATTTGGTAAGTTAACAAAAAAAAAAAAAAAGAGATTACAATAACCGTTTGAATTTGAAGCATCAATCTGTAAAAAATAGTTCGTCCAAAGTGGAGCAATTGCAAAAAATTCAATTGGGCCGTAAGCAATTCAAATAATCTTCCATCTCTTATTAGCAGTACAATATGTACACAGCCGAAAGGAAAACCAGACAGTAGGATGCCGCAAAACTGAACGAAAATAAAACTAAAATGAACCATTTCTATGAATAATTATTAAATAAATTTAGTATTTACATGAATATTTTAATGACAATATTTTATTATATAATGAAAATATCACATAATTTATATCTCAAGAATATCTACTATTTCTCCTACTTTTTCAAGAAAGTTATAACTTATTAAATCTAAGGCTGTTGAGGGATATTTTAATGGTTTAGTAAATGAATCGCTAAGGTGAAAAAGATTAGTCTCCTAGCTCTCGCTGAGGAGGAAGTTTTTCTTTAGGCAAGAAGAGTCTCCTAGATTACGCTGAGGAGGTGGTACTTCTGTAACACATTTTTTTGAGAAAAGTGGCGCCAGTTGGCATGATTGAGGAAATCATTGAGAATGGGATAATCTCAAACTAACAGAGGTAGAACAATCTGAAGTGAGCGTAACTCAGTCAAACGAGGAAGTGATCCATAGACGTGGGAAGCTTTGCCTAGTGGGACTCGTGGTATCGGACAAATCAATAAACATAGAAGCCTTCAAAAACACAATGCTTAGTATTTGGAAGCTAGAGGGTCGAGTGCAATTCCAAGATGTAGGGACCAATCTTTTCCTCATTGAACTACATATGAAACAATATTTACAGAAGGTGGAAAAGGGTGGGCCAAGGTTGGTTGATTGTAACCTTTTATGCATGGCTGCGTTTGGATATTGAGATGATCTCAAATTATCTAAATTGATCTATAAATAAAAATAGTTTGTAGGTCCCATGAAAATGTGTTTGAATATAAATAGATTGAGATATGTATTTAAATGTATGAAGTAAGTTGATATAAGTTTAACTTTTTTATAAGAAGTTGAAAAAATAGTGAGTCCCACTAATGATTAAGTTGAGATGAATTGAGATGAATTCAACAACCAAACACAACTAAATTATTTGATGGTTTTTCCTCCCCTAACAACATCATATTTAATAAGGAATACTTATGGATTCAATTACACAATATTCCTTCTGGAGGGATGACATAGGTTATTGAGAACAGATTGGAAAGATGATTGGAGAGATAGAGGAAGTTGATGTAGATGAAAAAGGGATAGGATGGGTGCCTTATTTCAGAGTCAAAGTTGGCATTGATATTACAAAACCATTGATGAGAGGTATTCTACTCAACTTTTGTAACACCCCCTTCCCGTAGGCTAGGTGTGTCACGTGTTTTTCATAAAATAAACCCGGCAAGAGATCTCATTTTTTAAAAAAACAATTTAGGATTTATTGCATAAAACTTTGTCTGATAAAAATGTCTTTAAAAAACTTAACTGAATAAACTGAATAAATTTATGTCATAAAAGTAATTTATTCTAGAAGGTCTGAAACTAAAATAACTGCTCCTTTTAATCCTGGCCTGTCTGCTCGTAATCATCATCATCACCTGGGTGGTTAAAAACATGAAAACAAACTAAAATGAGTCGAATACTCAGTAAGAAATCCATCACAACGTTAACATACTAAACATAAGGTTTTCATAAAAGTTTTCATGCTGAGAGCTTAAAAATTCATGACTGTTCATACTGATATTTATGCTATGCATGATTGATTTATCTGAATTAACTGACTGTTCTGATTACTGACTGAACTGACTGGCCAACACACTTAACCCTGTGTGCAAGGTTGTGCACCGGCCCCACATCCCGTGGCCACGAGGGGAACCGCTGATAGTACTCTAGCGTACTATGGTGGACCACGACTGAGTTCGTGGCTTGCACACCACCCTGAACTGAACTGCATTGGTACCATGCATCTGAATGGCCATCTGATTAACTGAACTGATCTTATCTTGCACTTGAACTTAAGATAACTTATGTGTCTTATGACCATGAGATGCATGACATAATACATACATAATTATAATTTCTGAATTTGAACATGATGCGGAATGACATGATCAAATGCTATGCTGGATGACATGTTTGCATATGACATGAGTGGTACATAAACAAAGGCTGTCAATGACTTGGCTTGAATAATACTTAAACATAAGCTGACTGTGATGATCCTAATTTGTGATCAAATTACTTACCTCGTAGCGCTACTTCCTGAATCTCACTTCGTAACGCGTCACCTATATAAAATATTTAAACGTCACTAATTCTGTCTAGGAACCATATCCTAATATCCTACTTAATTAAATTCACACTGTAAAATATAACGAATAAAATATTCTGTTTAATATAAAATCAATGAAAATTTATAACTTAAATTATTTAAAATTCTAATAGCATAATCTTACTTAATTAAATTTCTAATCTGAAAATAGTCAAATAAATCTCTTGCTTAACACCATAAAATCAATAAATTCTTATATCTTCAATTTACTTAAAATACTAATAACATATTATAACTTAGAAAAATACTTGGACTATTTTAATTAAGTCATAAAAACCTCAATTCTTAAAATAGACTTACTATCTCATGATTAACATAATTATTTAATCTTATAAAAATATAATAATTATCAATATTATTTAAAATACTCTTAACATATTCCTTTATTTTCTATTTAAAGTATAACATAATAATAATTTTTTTATTAAACTTCTATTAAATACATAAAAGAATATTAACAAAATATTAGGCTTGATAGTATACTTTAAAAATATATTTCAAAATTCTTTCAAACACTTCTTTATAATAATTAAGTCTTTAACATATATATATATAAATGTATATATATATCTAAGTAAAAAATCATATTTAAAAAATATTTAGCCCAACATAACTTCAAATAAAAAATGATATCAGAGTCTCTAAATTTAATAGATACATAAGTGTTGTAAAATTATAAATGTAATTGAAAGCCATCGGCCAAGGTACTAGATTAAAGGAGGGTATAAATGTAATTGTGATAAATAGTGAAGGGCTTATTTGGAAAGTCTGATATAACACTTAAAAGGAGAAAAACTCACGTGAAAGCTTTCAGTAAAGGAAACCAAAACAAATAGAATGCATGCCCTACTGTAAAAGGAAGGCAGTGCGTGAGAAACAGAGGGCTCACCGAGAGGGAGGTGCTCGACAGAGACGGGCTGTGGCGGCTCTGGGTGGTCGGGAGCGAGGCGAAGCCGCTGGTCTACTGGCCTGGGTGGTGCGACGCCGAGAGGGGGAGAGAGTACCGAGGGGCTGCTGTATTCACCGAGTACGCAGAGAGAGGTGAAGGTGGCGGACGGCAGCGGCTTACCGGAACGAAGTGGGCTCGACGGGGCAGAGATGGCCGGCGGTTTCTGTGGTGGTTTCCGGTGGAGAGGAGCTCGATAGTGGAGGTTCGCAGGGCTCACGTGATGCTCGGGCTGCTCTGTTTTCGGTGTGCAAAAACAGGGGATGGTCGGCTTCCTTCGGGTGCTGGGCAGTGGTGATGGTTGGTGCTCGTTCGCGGTGCCAGATGCCACAGGGTGGTGCAAGCGTTGAACGTGGAGGAGCCGTGGCTGGGTCGATGGTGTTGTGCTGCTGGGCTTCACACGGGAAGGATGTGGAGGTGCAGATGCGGTCGTGTGCTCACTGGGTGGTGTCCGTGTGGTTTGTTACGGGACCATGGAGCTGCTGCAGTGGAGGTTTACGTGCATGGCGGTGTGAGGCATGGTGGTTTCCGTGGGGTTAACGGCAGAGGAAGAGAAGGAGGCAGCGTACAAGGGAGGAAGGCTTCGAGGGAGGTTACGGCTTGGGGGTTTTCTTCATGAATCATAATTGTGTGCGTGTGTTTCTATATATATATATATATATATATATATATATATATATATATATATATAGATGTTAGAGAACCAAAAGGAAACCCTAGAGATGCAGTGTGCATGCGAAGGACACGATCGATAGAGCCAAGTGAAGTCGTAAACAGCTAGGAATGTGTACGTGCATGTGCAGTGGATAAACCGAACGTAAGAGTTGGTGTAGTTTAGGATTCTTAAAGGGATAGAATAATAATCATATTATAATAATAACAATAGAAATAATAATAATAATAAAATATTTATAGCTATAGGAAAATACATAAAATGTATCTATACTCTATAGCCTAATATTAGGGTCGGGTTGTTACAACTTTCAAGGTAACAAAGTATGGATTTCCATTAGTATGAAAGACTTCCAACTTTCTATTTTAGATGTGGCCTAATCAAACATGGAGTTAATGGTTGTCTTAAGGATTCCAACAATTCTAGATGCATTCATTCTGGTGACAATTCTCAATATAATGCAGGGCTCCAAGCTTCTAGTTCAAAACCAGCACTGCATGTGATTCAAGAAGGGAAAGCAGGAAGGCTGAGCTCTGGTTCAAGATTAAAAAGTAAACAGGTAGAAGATGATGACATGGAAGATACTCAATCTCTTTTTGGAAAGAAATCAAATGATGCAAAGGAGAGGGATGAGAATAAGGAAATTCTCATAACAGGAGCTGACTCTCAAGAAGATCCCATAATTAAGGAGATAGAGCAATCAAAGGGTCAACAAATTTTTAAGGAAGGTAATAATTTTACCGAGGACCATATTAAGGATGCAACAGATCCTCTTTTATATAAAGAGGATTCCATTAATGATACCAATAAGGTCAATGATCTCAATTCCTTAATCAAGTTGATTATCATAGAACCAGTTCATAATGCAGAGGATCTTATTATAGACGATATCTCTAAGGGACATAATATTATGTCATCAGCTTCCAAGGTGAACTTATGAGGCACCAAGTCAGTTCAAAGTGAACCTAAGAATAGCCAGCGAGCACAAGGAATGGCAATTAATTCTTCTAACTAGATGACTAAGCGGGAAAGAAGGGCCAGGAATAAAAAAGAAATTGAGAACTCTGATGATACCAGTGTGGACAAGATTAGAAAAAGAATGTTGTCACCTATATATGATACAAACCTAGATGATTTTCTAAGCACAACTTATGAGGGTCCTTCAACTAAGAGAGGGAGGAATTGTTTTTCTTCTAGAGAGGAACATGAAAGCATAATGGCAAAGGCTGGTTACTAGCCCTGCCAGCACCAATTAACTTCCTTAGCTGGAACTGCTGAGGGTTTAGAATCCCTCAGACAGTTAGAGTTCTAAGTCTCTTGACAAAGGAAAAGTCTCTCAACTTTGTTTTCTTCATGGAAACCAATGTAATAAGATGAGAAAGGAGGAAGTAAGGTTTAAGTTGAAATTTGATTGTTGTTTTACAATAGGCAGTTGGGGAAGTAGTGGTGGACTTGGCCTTTTGTGGAATAATATGATGGATGTTCAGTTAATCAACTACTCTAGATGGAACATTAGTGTTTTTATTACAGAAAAATCGAATGGGCTCTCTTGGTTGTTCACTAGTTTCTATAGCCACCCAAAGACATCAAATCTGAGAACACTTCCCCTTGGATCTGTGTAGAGAATTTTAATGAGATTACTTGTCAATCTAAGAAAGTTAGAGTTGCCTTAAGTCTTTACGAACAGATGGAAGCTTTTCGAAAGGTACTAGAGTTATGTTCCCTTAGTGAAATTCATACTAAGGGTATGGATTTCACCTGGGCTAATAATAGAAGAGGCATGAATTTCACAAAGGAAAAGCTTGATAGAATTGTTGCTAATCCATAATGGTATCAACTCTTTTCAGCTTCCAATTGTCTTGTTTTACCTACTCTAAAGTTTGATCACTACTGGTTATGATCGACAGAAACAATAGTAGCAAAAAGTGGAAGAGTTATATGTTCAAATATGAAGCTTCTTGGGCTCTAAAGGAGGAATGCTCGAATATCATTAAAGAAGCCTGGTATAAAGATCACAGAGGTTATGGAGGAAACTTAGCTATGAGACGAAAGCTTAAAAATTGTAAAGAGGCACTAAAAAGCTGGAACCACTCTAATATCAGGAAAGCAACAAGTAAAATAAGAGAAAGAATTGAGAGATTATCATGCTTGCAAGCAGCAGGAGAAGGATATCATCTTAGTACAATAAAAAATATGTAGGATGAAGTAGAAAGCATTTTAGAAGAAGAGAAACTCAAATGGAAACAACGAGCTAAGCAAAATTGGTTGGTACATAGAGATAGAAACATAAAATTCTATCACATGCATGCAAACCAGAGGAGGCAAGCAAACAAAATACACCAGATCATGGACCAACAAGGAGTTCTAACCTTAGATCAAACCAGAATAGGTAACATCTTTAATGCTTACTTTAATGAATTATTTCACTCTTATAATCCCTCTGATTTGTAAAGTTGTCTCTCAAATATGGAAGCTCGAGTTACTAATGAAATGAATGCACAAACTTGTAACTGAGTTCTCTAAGTTTAAAGTGCAAGAAGCTATTTTTCAAATGCCTCCTCTGAGCTTCCTAAGTCTAGATGGCTTTCCTGCTCATTTCTATCAAACCAACTGGGATTCTGTTGGCCAGGATGTGTGTAGATTTGTGCTGAACTTTCTCAAGCAAAGGAGTACTCTCAGAAGTGTCAATGACACTATCATATTTATCCCAAAGATCAAAGAGCCAAAGAGAGTTTCAAATTTCAGACCAATCAGCTTATATAATGTTTTTTGAAAGATTTTTGCTAAAATTCTTGCTAATAGGCTGAAGAAGGTGATGCAAGTGATTATATCTCATAATCAAAGTACATTTATTCCAGGTAGACTAATCACTGATAATATACTTCTTGCTTATGAAACTCTTCATACATTGAACATAAAAGAAAGGTCAAGCTAGCTATATGGCTCTCAAACTTGATGTGAGAAAGGCTTACGATTGAGTGTAATGGAAATTTCTTGAGGAAGTTATGAACTAAATGGGGTTTGATCAAAGGTAGACAAATATTATAATGAAGTGTATCTTATCGGTCTCATACTCTATACTAATCAATGGTGAACCACAAGCTCTATTCAATCCATCAAGGGGCCTAAGGTAGGGTGATTGTCTTTCACCATATCTTTTCATCATGTGTGCTAAGGCCTTAACATCCCTTCTAAATCAAGCTAAGGCAAATAACAATATATCGGGAATACCCATTGGGAAGAATCCAATAAGCATTAATCACATTTTCTTTGCAAACAATAGCCTCTTATTCTGCAAAGCAAGCTCAATGAAGTGGAATAGAGTGATACATATTTTGGAACTTCGTGAAAGAGCCTCAGGTAAGATGTTAAACAAAGAGAAGACCTCAATTTTTTTTCACCAGGAATACTCCTCCAGAGATACAAAGCACAATAGTGGAAATTGCATGGGTGAGATCAACTAGGTCCTATAAGAAGTACCTGGGGTTACCAGTTGTAGTTAGAAGATCTAAATGTGTTGCTTTCCAATCCCTCCTTAATAAAACATGGGCTCGAATTTCTAATTGGAAACCAATTTTCTATTTGCAACAAGTAAAGAGATTCTATTGAAAGCTTATGTTCTTCAAGCTATTCCAACCTACACCATGGGTATCTTCTTGTTACCTTCCTCTATCACTCAGAAACTGAACAAGATGCTGAAGAAATTCTGGTGGGGACATTCTAAAATCCAATGGATTAAATGGGATCATATAGGTTTAGCTAAGGAATGGGAGGTCTGGGCTTTCGAGATTTTAAAAGTTTCAATCTTACTATGTTTGCCGAGCAAAGTTGGAGTATAAGAAATATCACTCCATCACCAGTAGATGAAGAAGGCACCTCAGCAAATGGACAGTACAAAAGTACTCCATAAGGAATAGTCTGGAACTTTTATATGTGTATACGTGTCCTATGAATATCATTCTGTTATAAAGAATATTCGATACTCATTTGTGTATAAATAGATTACTGTATAATACAAAAATATTAATGAAATCACAACAGAATTCTTCTTCTCTTTTGTCATTTTCTGCTTTCCATTATGGTATCCAGAGCCAGCAAAAGGACTCATGTCCAAAGCTCATCCATGGCCGAATCTCAGACTTCTAAATTTTCCCTCCCTTCTCCCTCCATTTCATTACGGTGAAGTTAAACCATGATAATTTTGTTGTGGAAGACTCAGCTTATGCCTTACCTCAACAGTCAAAATATCTATGGATATGTTGATGGGTCCATTACGACACCTAAATTGCTTGATGAAAGTCCCACGCAAGAAAACTCTGACTATTTAATCTGGAAACAGCAGGATCAAGCTATTATGTCCATTCTCATTTCTTCTCTTTCCAAAAACATCATAGTGCATGTCGTCGAGGCTTCTACCTCCAGAGAAATTTGGTTGATATTAGAGGATTTGTTTGCCTCAAAATCTCAAGCCTGAGTAATGCAACTTTAATACCAACTCTCCACACTCAAGAAAGGTTCCGATACTATTATCGATTACTATCAAAAGGTCAAACTCATTCGTGATACTCTTGCCGCAGCTAGTAAAATTTTAACCCCATCTGATTTCATTGCTTATTTGTTGGCTGGATTGGGCACCGATTTTGACTCAGTTGTTAACGGACAAACCCTCTCACTCCCTCTCAAGTTTACAACCATTTACTTACCCATGAATCCTGTATTTCTCACCATCAAAGCATCCTCACTGCATCACATGTGTTCTCAGCCAACACCACTACAGCAAATGCTACCAGCAACAGTACTCGAGGAAGGGGTCAAGCAAGAGGTAGAAGAGGTTATAGGGGCCGTGGGCGCGGTCGTAATGGAGGTCGGTTCCAATCTTCTCATTTTTCATCCAACCGTCCACCATGTCAGGTTGGCCATTGCCATGGTCACACTGCTCTTCAGTGTTATTATAAGTTTGATCATAGTTATCAATCTCTCCCCTCCCACATTATCTGCTAACTATACTGCAGCTCTTGTTTCTTCTGATACAGCTTCCACTATTGATAACAACTGGTACCCGGATTCAGCTGCCACACACCATTTCACTTATAATTTCTCTAACCTTTCTTTGAATCCTTCTGAGTACAAAGGCAATGACCAGGTGTGGGTTGGAGATGGAAACTCCCTGCCTATTCATCACGTTGGCACCTCACACGTTCCTTCATCATTTGGCAATCTTCTACTCTCTCATCTCTATCATGTTCCCTCTATCTCCAAAAATTTAATTTTGGTTCGAAAGTTTTGTGAAGATAATTATGTCTTTTTTTAATTTCACTCATCTTGTTTTTATGAGAATCGCACCAAGAAAACTCTCCTCAAAGGCCATACTGATCACGGATTGTATATCTTTCCTCCTATAAAGTCAACACCTCAGGCCTATCACGATTCCAGAGTTACTTATTTTCAGTGGCATGCCCATTTGGGACATCCATCTATGCAGTTAGTCCGAAAAATAATCTCACAGTTGTCTCTCCCTGTGAAATCCTCCCCTCATGATGGGTTGTGTTCCTCCTGCTGTCAAGTTAAACTCTATTAACTTCCATATGCTACTTCACCATCCTGGACCACCGCCCTTTTCCAACTTCTGTTTGCTGATGTATGGGAATAGCTCCCATTTTGTCCAGAGGAGGTTTCAGAATTATGGGTCGTTTGTTTATGACTATAGTCGGTTTACATGGATTTTTTCGTTAAAATGTAAATCAGATGTAGTCAATACTTTTTTTTATCTTTTAAGCATCTTGTTGAAAATCTTCTTAATACTGAAATTCATGCTTTACAATCTAATTGGGGTGGTGAATGTCGCTCTCTTAATACTATTCTACATTCCTTTAACATTTATCATCGCTTGTCTTTCCCTTATGCACATTCCCAAAATGGCTCTATTGAATGAAAACACAGGCATATTGTGGAGACTGGACTCGCTTTGCTCGCTCATTCTCATTCCCCTCAAAAATACTGGTCTGATGCTTTTGTTACTCCCGTCTACTTAATCAATAGATTACCAACGCCAGTTTTGCATAATAAATCATCATTTGATTTAATATGGAATAAAAGCTCAGATTACAATTTTCTAAAGACATTCGGTTGCCTTTGTTGGCCTAATCTTAAACCATATAACCAGCATAAAATGTCTTATCGATCTCTACCATGTGTTTTTCTTAGATATAACCCAAATCATCATGGATATCTATGCTATCATCTTCCAACCTCCAGGATGTACATTTCCCGTGATGTCTTATTTGATGAAGAAGTATTTCTGTTTAAACAATTTGTTTCCAGCTCAAACACTCTTACCCACATATATCTTCCTATTCTTACTCCTTCCAGGCCCACGGACCAACCACAACCCATACAAACTCTTTCCGCTCCACTTTACAATTCTAAATCTAGGCCCAACCTTTCCACTTCTACTTTAGAGCCCATTTCACCTTCGGTGCCCACTCATGAGCCCATTATAGAGTCTACTTTCAAGCTCTCCTCACCGATCTCTTCTCCTCACACCACGGATTCATCAGGTTCATCTTCTTTATCTTCTAGGGCACACTCGATTCTTCCAACATAGCCTTCATTTACATCTCTTCCACCCTCTAATGTTCATCCCATGACAACCTGCTCTAAATCCAACCTCTATTTTTCCAAAATCCAAACTGATAGAACCATTGCTTGGCTGAAACCTCATGCTCATGTTACCTTCGTTGTCATTCCCGTTGACCCCTCCTCTATTACTAAAACTTTGAAGTTCCCTGAATGGAGAAAGGCTATGCAGGTTGAGTTTGATGCTCTGCTATCTACCAACACCTGGACTTTTGTCCTGCCTTCTTCCTTCTAGAACTTGGTCGGGTGTCGTTGGATCTTCAAGACCAAATATCTCTCCAATGGCTCCATTGAGCGCCGGAAAGCACGGCTTGTCTCCAAGGGGTACAACCAATTAGAGGGACTGGACTACTCATAGACGTTTAGCCCTGTTGTGAAGTCGACGACGATCAGGTTGGTTCTTTCTCTTGCACTGTCTGCAAATTGCTCAATACATCAGTTGGATGTACAAAATGCATTCTTGCATGGAATCTTGGATGAAACTGTGTTTATGTCTCAGCATACGGGTTTTGTTCATCCTCGATTTCCAAACTATGTTTGTAAGCTAAACCATGCACTATATGGCCTTAAACAGGCCACTCGTGCGTGGTATGCTCATCTTAGTCGAAAATTGGTTGAATTGGGTTTTGTTATTGCTAAGACTGATACATCCTTGTTTATATATCAGCACCAATCTGTGCTCATTTATTTTTTTGCATATGTTGACGATGTTATTCTCACTGGATCGGATCTGCAAGCCATTGCACAGCTATTCAGCTATTAAGTGCTGAATTTCATTTGAAAGACCTAGGTCCATTTCATTATTTCCTTGGTATTGAATGTCGTCGAAACTCCACTGGTTTAGTTCTATCTCAAAAGAAATACATACTGGATCTTCTTAAGAAGACCAACATGACAAAGTGCAAAACCGTCGGCACTCCAATGTACCCCTCCACAAACCAATCTACCTTTGATTTTACTTCCATGGATGATCCTACACTGTATAGGTGTGTAGTAGGGAGTTTACAGTACCTCCTCTTCAGCAAACTTGATTTGGCCTTCTCGGTGAATCGCGTTTGTCAGTATATGCATGCTCTGTGTATTTCTCACTAGTAGGCAGTGAAGCGAATTTTACGGTATCTAAAACACACTCTGTATTATGGACTGGTTATTTCCTCTTCAATATCTCATGTTTTGGCTACCTTCTCCAATGCTAACTAGGCAGGGTCTCCAGATGATAGGAAATCTACTGGAGGCTATTGTGTGTTTTATGATGCTAATTTGATTTCCTGGAGCTCAAAGAAGCAGTTCACCATTGCCAGGTCCAGCACAGAGGTTGAATACAAAGCTTTAGCTCATGCCACATGTGAACTTATTTGGGTCCAGACATTATTATCTGAACTGGGTGTGTTTCTCTCAAAGTCTCTGATCCTCTACTGTGATAACCTGGGGGCTACATACTTATCAGTGAATCCTGTCATGCACTCCCGCACACAAAGCATGTCGATATTGATTATCATTTTGTCTGTGACAAAATTCACAACAGAACTCTTCAAGTTTCATTTCTATCAAGCAAGGATCAGATAGAGGATGTATTCACAAAGTCGCTGACCATTACTCGTTTTTGCACATTAAGGTCGAGCCTCACAGTCCTTCCAGGTATGATGTGCTCACAGGGGACTATAAGAAATATCACTCCATCACTAACAAATGAAGAAGACACCTCAACAAATGGACAATGCAGCAGTACTCCATAAGGAATAGTCTGGAACTTTTATATGTGTATACGTGTCCTATAAATATCATTCTGTTATAAAGAATATTCAATTCTCATTTGTGTATAAATAGCAGTGTTGTTGATACCGTACCGTACCGGCCGGTACAGAAAAATGCATGTTCCGTACCGCCCAAAATACTGGGTGTACCGGCCGGTATTTCAGTTTTCGGCCGAAACACATATTTCAGCCGATATGAAATTCTGCAGCTCGGCAACTCTTAAATCGGTGGCATTTTGAAATTTCTGTTAACTTTTAGGGGCATTCTCGGACTTTCACATGTTAAGGTTGAACAAATTCATCTTGCCGAAATCGATTTGCCTAGTGCCCACTGCCATTGCCGAAATCTCCTGGGTTTGAAAGTGAAACTGAGACCGAGACCCCTGAGCCGGAGTTCCTTCAGCCGGCAGCAGCTCGCGCCGTCATCTGGGTGCACGTCTCCGGCCTTCGTCTTCGTCGTCCGCCTCCGTCTGGGTGCAAGGCAGCAAGGTATTAAATTTTTTTATTATTTTTATTTTTTTTAAATTAATCATAAAGATGTTTTATTTTAGATTATATTTTTATAGTGTTTATATGTTTTTTAAGTTCTATTCTCTGCTGCGAATTTAATAAAGATATTGTAATTTGTAACTATATAACTAATTATTAAGTTGTGGAAATTATATGTAAATTAAGTCTTTATAAAGTTTTAGCCTTTTAAATGCAATCCGATCATATCAAATTATCAATAATTAATTATAGAATGTGTTTAATGCAAAATATTAGAGAAAATCTTTATTTATGCAACTTTTTATCACTTATATTCTTGAGAACAATTATATAAAATTAAAATATTCAAGTTAAGAAAATCTTAACAATTTTGAGGATGTTACATGTTACAAGTTAACAATTTTTTATATTTTAATAGTTAAAAATGTCTAGTTGTCAATCAACCGGTGGTATGACTTCAACTCCAACATTTGTTCCTGTAAAATCAGAAGATCCAGCATGGGCCCATGCACGTACAGTGCCAAGGGTAAGAAATAATACTGAATGTTTATTTTGTAATAAAGTAATTAGAGGTGGCGGGATCACTCGGTTGAAACATCATCTAGCTGGAATTCCAGGCGATGTAGAAGCATGTAAAAAAGTCTCTGAAGATGTAAAATGGCAAATGAAAGAGTTGCTTGATGAAATGAAAAAAAACAAAGAGAAGAAAAGAAAAATAATGACAGAGATTGGAGGCAATATAGATTTAACATCTGATAATATTGATGATATGGAGGGACAATCAGAGTCTCAGCTTTCAAAAGGTAAGAGGATTTCGAAGGAATCTGGAACTGGAAAGTCAGTGGGGGGATTGAGTAGATTTTTTGCTCCAAGAACAATTCCTGGAGCCCAACCTTCAATTAAGAGCTCTATGCATTTAATTAATAATTAATAATTACATTATTATTATAGTTGCATGGTGGACCCAATTTGGTTGCGAGGTTCCAACGCTTCAAAGGTTTGCTGTTCGAGTATTAAGTCAATGTTGTAGTGCAACTGGATGTGAGAGAAACTGGAGCACATTTGATTTTATTCATTCGAAGAAGAGAAATAGATTAGTGCATAAACGTTTAAATGATTTAGTATTTGTTCGTTATAACTTGAAGCTGCGAGAGAGGTAATTTTTTTTAATACTAATTTTTTTCATTTTTGAAAAATATATAATATTTTCACTTATATTTGATTTTATTTTGATAGGAGCATAAAAAATGGAAGAGATGCTTTAAATCCAATCAATCTTGAAAACATTGACTTGATGGAAGAATGGGTGGGTGAAGAATCTGAGCTTCTTGATGGAGAAGATTTAGATTGGGCAAGTATTGAGGAGCCATTAGCCTCACTAAATGAGGAAGAATATGATAATGTTGGTGTTGGTGTTGATATCGGTGGTGACATTGATGAAAATATTTTGATGAGGATGTCAAATCTTGATCCTTACTGTCTTTTTGATGAGGATGAGTGATTTTTTATGACAGTGGTGATATTAATGATTTTATCATGATAATATTAATGTTTATGTTAGTTGTAACTTAAAACTTAAAGATTTGTATTCAGAAGTATTGAGTTTATGACTTATTTTGTTGTTATTTTGGAAAATAGTTAATACTTGTATACATATAATTTATCTAGATATAAACTATTCCGAAACGAAACGGTACCGGTACTGGTACCGAAACGGTATTGATACCGAAATGTTATCCCGAAACGGTACACAAAACGGTACCGGTATCGAAATATTTCGTTCTAGTGCCTTGACCGGTACGGCTTCCGGTACGGTATTCAAAACTTTGATAAATAGACTACTGTGTAATACAGAAATATCAATGAAATCACAATAGAATTCTTCTGTTTTGTCATTTTCTGCTTTCCATTATGGAGGATGCTACAACACCCTAAATCATTGCTTGCAAAAATTTTCAAATAGAAGTACTTCCCTCAGAAGGATTTTTTGAAGGCCACCTTGGTAAGCAGACCATCCTTTGCATGGAGAAGTATCATTGCTGGCCAACAATTGCTAAAGGAAGGTCTAATTTGGAGGATAGGTGATGGTAGGAAAATTTGAATTTGGAAGGACAAATGGATCCTTAGACCATACTCCCTTATGGTACTATCGTCTACAGTTAGAATAAAGAAGGATGCTAAGGTAGCTGGCCTAATTGATTCTGATCTAATGGGATGGAAGGTGGATATGTTGAATAGGGGTGAAAAAAAAATCGAAAAATCGCTTAAACAAGGCCGGACTGGGTTCTGTCTAGTTTGTAAGCGGTCCGGTGCAGTACCGGTTCTTAAAAACCAAACCGGTGCGATACCAGTTTTCAAAATATGAAAATCGGTTTAAACAGAATCAGACCGGCATATATATTTATAACTTTTTATATTATATTATATATATTATATGTTAAATTGCTAATTAATATAACATGAAATTATAATCTTATTATTCAAGTCTATAAATCTTATAACATAAAATTTTAATCTTAAACATAAACATTAATATTAAGTTATTAATATAAACTTTTGATATATATATCAATGATAAATACATTTTTGGCATAATAAATTATACTATATATATATTCTTTTTGTAAATACATTTGTACACATTTGATTATATATACTCATATAAAAAGTCTAAAATTTGTATAGACTATAGTTAAATTTAATACCATACTAATGTGTTAATTATTATAAAATAATGTATTTATACTATAATATAAATAGACTAATAGTTTAGTATATATAAATATTATATTATTATTAACATAGATAATCCGTAAATCGAAATCGAAAAAACCAAAAGTTTTGGTTTCTGTAGTGAATTGGTCGGATATCAGTTCTTAAATTTTCAAAACCGGTGTATATCAGTTCATATACCAGTTCAGTTCTAAAAAACTATACAAAACTAGATCAAATCGGACCGGTTACAGCCCTAATGTTGAACAATCTATTTTATCCTCAAGATGCTAACTTGATTAAGAGCATCCAATAAGCATTGGAGAAAGAGAGGATAAATCGGTGTGACACTACACAAAGGAGGGGATCTTTTCAATTACAAATGCCTATCATCTCCATAGGGAGATTGTCAATAGAAACAATGGGGGCACATCTAAGGATAGAAGAAAGGATGGTGTTTGGAGGTCAATCTGGAAGCTACATGTCCCTAATGTTGTTAAGACATTCTTTTGGAAAGCTTGTCAATATGCACTCCCCACCCTATCCAATCTATTGAAAAGGAAGATAGTGGAGAATGATATATGCCTTATTTGTTAGAAATATTTTGAATCAGTAGGCCATGTATCATGGAGTTGTGATGCCTCAAGAGATGTTTGGTGCCAAGGATGCAGAAGGATTCAAAAAATATCCATTCACATCAACTCTTTCATAGATATTTGGAGTAGGCTCTGCAATACTCTACAATAATAACTTAAGGAAATTGCAATAACAAGAAGGTTGATTTGGACTAGGAGAAATGAAGTTGTACATGGTAAAGGATTCCAACACCCTAACTCTATTATCAATAAAGCAAGATAGGAGTTGCAGACTTGTGAAAATATCTCAATGCACCATAAGATCCTGAAGAGTAATTATGGTCAGACTAATACAAATGGAATTAGGGCTGTAATAGCTCAGCTCGACTCAAAAAACTTGAGCTCAAGCTCGAGCCTAAGCTCGAGATTTTTATTTAACATTTGTTCGAGGTCGATTCCGTAAGCTAAACTCCCAACTCGAGCTCATCCCAAAAATAAGCTGGAGTCGAGCTCGACTCTAGTTGTTTATTTTGTAATTTTTTGAATAAGATTTAATAATTAATAAATTAGATAAATAAAAAATCTAATATAAAATTTGTACAACTAACAAATAGAACATCTATTGAATTATAAGATTTATAAATTTATAAATAATTAATATGTAGCTAGTTGATATTTATCCATAATAACAATATATTATATACCTACATAAATTATTAATACATATACATAAGATGATAGTATATATCTATTTCATATATGGTTCCCACATATTAGTATATGAAGTTATTAAATCTTATCGACTAATTATTGTACAAATTATAAAATATAACTATGAGGCATATTATATATAAGAGCACTCCCAATGGGTTTTGTAAAACCCATTTTTATGTAAAATTTGAAGAAAAGTAGCTTAAAAGTGCCTCCAATAGATCATCTATTTTCAAATCTATTTTACATTTTGCTATAGTGTTCAGCTACATTTAGCATGAACTATTCACAAATGTAAAAATATTTTATTTATTTATTCTCTTTTCATGTACTTTATCTTCCACAATAATTTCTCTCTATGTACTTTTTTTCCAACAAACTATTAAATAATGTAATATAAAGAAAAAATAGATAAACGGATGTATGGTATATTGTAAAAGTCAGTATGTAAAATAGAAAAAGTAAATTTTGGTGATGTATTTTAAAGGATAAGATACATAAACCATTGGAAGTGCTCTAAGCATAAGTAATTAGGTTACATTTTGTATATTTAATTATAAAAATGTTATGCTTCTATTATTATCTAATACATATATATATATATATATACATATGTGTATATATACATAGGTGTATGTATATATTTATCAATATATGAATGAGCTTTAATCGAGTCTAGCTAATTAGTCGACTTGGGCATAAACGAGCAAGTCTTAACGAGTCTTAATCGAATCGAGTCAAGTTTAGTCCAGTATGTATTATTTGCTAATTGAGTGGGTATTTGCTTTCACAATCATTTTTTTTTCACGAGTAGAGTTCGAGTCAAGTTTAACTAGGCAAGTACCAAGCAAACTATCGAACAAAGTGATTCATTTACAGTCCTAAGTGGAATAAACCTCCTTAGCACTTTTACAAGACTAGTTGGAATGCATCTATTGACTCTAGAAAGGACCAATTGGAATTGGTATTATCATAAGGGATGGAGAAGGCCAAGTGATAGGTACTCTTCGAGCAAACAAAACTCTAATTGCAAATGTCCGAGTTGCATAATCTTAAGCAGCGATGTTTGCATCAAAATTCTGTAAGGAGATGGGTATTCAATCACTCATTTTGGAAGGTGATGATCTCCAAGTGGTTAACAACTTATCCAAGGAGAATTCAAATTGGAGCCATGCAAGTTGGTTAATTGAGGACACAGACACTGCTTAGTTCTTTTGCCTCTTGGTTAGTTATCCATACAAGAAGAGAAGCTAATCAAGCTGCCCACACTCTTGCTCGAGAAGCTTTATCTCTACAGGAGGATATTATAGGAATGTAAGATATTCCCTCATGTATTCAATCTATTGTTTCTCTTGAGATGCTGTAAGAATTATTGAGCAATAAAACATCCTTTTATCAAAATAAATACATAAATCTAAGGGTGTCGTGTACGAGAATACCATCTAAAGAGTCTTCTAGTGAGGAAATCCCTCGCTTGAAGATAACCTGAGTCATTTCTGTACATATATGGGGCAAAAATAACAAACTGAAACAAAAATTACCAAAAGAAAATTAGAATTTGGTACCGTATGCATGCAAAGTAAAAGGTCGTCATGCACTATTGTTTTTCTTGTTCTCTTTCTTTCCTTCTTTCTTTCTTCTACTTAACAGACTCCTTTTCTCCTACTCTTGAATTCTAGTTTGTAGTTTGTACAATGAACATAACAATGTCAAAACAGACAGCAGGCTGCTGACCAAAAAAAAAAAAAGCAGCAGTAATAATACAGGAAGTATCACTCAAACAAAAATTAAAGAATAATTCAACCCAACTCAATGAATTGAATCGCATTGGACTCTGATCATCTTTCACTATCCTACTCGCTGCACCGCCTTCTCTAGCATTGCTGTTCCCTTGAAAATTGTCAGCGGGACCTGCCTCAAATACTTGGACAACTGGCGAAGCAAAATGTAATTAACCATTAGTAATTGTTTTAGCATTCAACATCAAGATGGAACACAATGTACATTATCATTCTTAACTCCAATTATTTAATGATTAGACTCCTTGACCATTATAGTAATAAATTATTTCCATCTTCATGTTTTAATAAATAAATAATAGGCAAATGAGCTAGACAGAGACCCTCTCATTCCTACAGATCATCCAATAAAGGAACTTAGACCTGGCGACATCCAGCAAGTGTTTTAACAAGATACAATGCGAAATTCATTGCCTTGAATGTGCATGTTGTTTTACTGTGTGCAGTCACTGTTTTCTGAGTGTTTTTTAACCTGTGCTCGGATGACTGTTTCTTTCTTTTTCTCTTTTTCTTTAATTCACTGTGTCTGATGTTCAGACTTCAGATGACTAAGAACTTAACATTAATTTGTCAAAGAAAAAAGATCAGGTAAAAATAAATTTTCCATCCCTGTGAGTTCAGTGTCAAAAAGTGCACTTACTCTCTCCTCACTCATCTTTTCGAAGCCTAATTTCTTTGTCCAGATTGACTCAGCTTCCTCAGCCGCAGGGAGCACCAGGTTTTGGACGTCCATGGAAGCTAGAAACCCCTCTATGCATGAAAATAATGCTTGGAAATAACCCTAGAAATGAAAACATAATACAACAAGTCAAGATATTACCCTTAAAAAGCATTTACTGCCTAAAGAAAAGAGAGGGAAAAAGAGGGGTGTGGGGAAGCAATATTAAAAGCCACACCAGAGCACATATTGATGGAACAACATGGAGTACTTACTTTTCCCTGATGTTCTCTACTGGTGGCCACTAGAGGAAGTTCAGCCACCTCCTGGCCAAAGATTCTGAGGAGACCGGCTGATACAACAATAGACCTGAACATATATTAAACCATTAAACAAATTATTAAAAAACTCACTAGCATAATATCCTACCAAGAAATCATTCTACAGAAACAGAAGCAACATTGTACCAAGAGAAACATACTTTACAATTAAAACTACACAATACATCCCTCCGAACTCTTGCCCAGATATATTTCTCCTGCAAGTTCAAACAAAAACCACGTTACTGGAAATTGGAAGAATAAATAAACATTCAAAATGAAATTCACAAGAACTTTATGGAGGCCCAAGAATGAAAATGTGCAAATAATCATGATTGATGCACTTTCTCCCACTGCATATCCATATATGTGCTAAATAAAATTACATCAACACTTTTCAGTAGGAAAGGATGGGCACAAAAAGAAAACTTGATTGCGCCAGGGAAAAACATGCAGGAACTTGAATTTTTTTAGTAGCATTAGCTAAAGTAGCCAAAATTATGATATGACACTTTAATATGCATACAAGAGAAACAATACTACACCAGCTTATCTGATGAATTTCTCCAAAGAAATGTAACACCATAACATATTGGACTGATATTTTAAGAGGATTAAAAATAAAAATAAACTTTGAAATTATTGCTGCAAGCTTTTTTTATAAGATAGTTATTAATGCAACCTATCAGTAAGAGCAAAGATCCAACACCATATTCTGAGGTTTATGTGAATGTTATTCAGAGTCTAGATTTGGCCAGATACTCATACAGTAGCAACCATATAGAAGTGTTTAAATGCAATGTTAAAGAGAAAAAAAAAGAGCACGCATCAATCACTATATAATTGTGTTCCGGAAATGTCTGTCTCATATTCTGTTGACCTAAATATTTTCTAGCACAAGAACCAAATGCCCACACTATACATACCATGTGGTCACAAATTTACAACAAATCTAGACATTTGAGCATGCCAATTATTGCAACATATTTATGGCAAGCGACAAAATGCATGACATACAAAAGAGACATCAGAGAAAGACTAAAGAAAACTAAAAAGCCAGTTTAATGAGCATGTGTCAGAGATAGCTTACCCATAGACCATAACAGGAATTAGATCACGACCCGATGTTGCAACAATAGGATCAAAACACTCCTGCCGAAAAGGCAGGACACATAGTTAAAACAAGGTAACACCTAATAATTACAACAAAGTTAGCAGAGTCAATTTCTTCAGACACAAATGCAGTTATAAGATTAAAGGGGGAAAAACAACCAAAAGAATTTTCATGACACGCAATTCTCAATACAGATAATCAACAGTATGCAAAAACAACGTATGAATTCACCACTTTCTAAAAGTTGAAGACTCCTTCCAACTAGTTTGAACAAAGGCAATATATTGTATTAGGAAGAAAACAAGGAGGAACCAGAAAGGTATAAAAACTCACTCGAAAGATTGAAGTAGCCCTTGAAAGATAGGGTAGATGCTCTGGATAGCGACTTTTTCCACTCATAATTTGCCAGTGAACATCAGCAGCTCCATCAACAAATAATCCTTTCTCTACATGCTTCTTGATTATTGTATTAGACAATGAAGCAGGAATCATCCCTGCTCCACAGATAACTGAATTTTGTAGAACTGCATGGATCTTATTGCAGTTATCACTGCAGAACCACTTATCCTTGGGAAGTTCCTGAGATTCAATCAGGGAAACAAATAAGTGCCATTAAAAAGTGTCATAAGAATTAACAATAACAAGGTAGAAAGATTTACTTTTAAATCGCATAGCCCGTTGTCCCGCAAACATCCAACGTGGAACTCCCTCTCACACTACACGAAACTAAACTAAGGTTAAAATAATTTCTTCAGAAAAAAATAAACTAAAGTGGATGTTTGATTGCTCAGAGGAAAAAACACGAGAGCCATACTTGGTCACAGAGCATCACTGTTCTCTCACCAAATTCAGCGACGCTGAAATCATGAGCCCTAAAATCATGATAAAAATGTCAACAGTCAATCAGCCCAAAAATCAAATCAAAGAGGAAGAGCATTGCTAGCACATGATCTAATAATAAGTTTTTTTTTTTTATCAGTAAATAGGAATTTTATTAAAATTAGGCAAAGCCAAGTACACAGGACATATACAAGAACCACACCTATGCATGATTGTCTATAGATACAAGAAAATCATGTACGTTCATGCCATTAAAGTCTATTACAATCGACCAATGGAATAATGTATGAAGAAAAAAAGTTCTAATCTTGTCCATTGTCCATTCATGATCCTCAAAACTCCAACCATTCCTCTCCATCCATATACACCACCATAGGCAAATCGGTATCATCTTCCACATCACTGCAATTTGAGAATTACCTGGAACGCCTTGCCAGCTGGCCAAAAAGTCAACAACCCTTCTTGGCATTACCCAAAACAGTCCCACTCTAGCAAAGATATCATTCCATAAGCTCATGGCTACATCACAACGCAATAATAGGTGATCCACAGACTCCCCACTATTCTTACACATAGCACCAATTCAATACAATCAACTGGCATTTCCTTAGATTATCTAAGGTAAAAGTCTTCCCCAGTGAAGCTATCCATACAAAAAAAGAAGCTTTTAGGGGGGCCTTAGTCTTCAATATGTTCTTCCATGGGAATGTTCTTGTAGAGTGTGTTCTTCCATTTTAGAAAGCAATATCTATCTTCCATTTTCTCTTCATCATTCTTGTTTTTCAAGCCGAATGTCATTTAATTAGTTTCACTTCATTATTTCTCACTAACTACACAATTCTTGCCTAAACTTGTTGAAGAATAAACAACCAAATGCCTAAATAGTTAATAGCTTTAAAAGCAATCTCTTCCCAACCAATTACCAGGTGCAAAAGTATCTAGACTAGCATAATGAACTAAGATGAAAACAATAAGTTAAAAACTCATAAATGCAAAGCAAAATCCTCTAAATTATTGGTCACTGCAAACTTAATATAGAAAATAAATGAGAACAAAAACAGGACAAAGGCAGCATAAACCATTTCAATCATTCAGTACATATCAAAGGATATAAAATACCATATTAATACCAAATTTGTGAGCAAACATGGTGCATCAAGATTTTTTTTAACTTTTTGCCAGGAAAACAAATTATAAAAGTAGAACCAACCTGCAAAAAACACAACCACCATATTCAAACTCCGGCGCTTTGACAACTCGTGTCAACCGTATAACAATTGGTCTCCCATGAATTGAAGATTCTCCTGCAGGTTTTCTACCAGGGCCAACCTTCTCTACACAATCTGGGCAATGCCAATCACCTTCTGGAACGTCCTTCAAATCCAAACAAGCTGCACTCAAACAAGTCTGGCTGAGACAAAAAATGAAAGAAACTGCACAACAAGAAAATAAAGAGCACCTTCGAATTCACGAAATATTCAGATTTATCCCTGAGAAGTCATACTAAGGTAACTGGAAACAATATGATAACGTATTCACCCCTAAGATGTTGAACTAGCCAATATTAGAACAAAGACCATTTGTTATCCAACGGAAGCAATCTTATTTAGGCTACACGTGCTGTGCACAAGTGCTGGCTAAAAGTGGATGTGAATCAAGGTAGTACTGAAAGCAAGCTAGCCGACCAACATAGATGGATAAACAGATAAAGGAATTAGTACAAAAAATTCTGCAAACTATAACATCAACTAATACCAAGCATAAAACAGTAAAGAAGTTGAGTAGCAAGGTACACACCTGCATGGAAAGAGCGGGGACATCTATTGCAAAGAATTAAATCCCCACCATCTCCACACATTGCACACATATCATCACTGTCACCAGTGGTAAGATTTTGTCCCCTTGCCAATGAAATAGCTATATCATGCAGCGTCAATCCATTAGATGTATAGATGTGGCGATAGCTGCAATAATTGATGCAAACTTATTACATAACAGTAGACTAAATCACTCTTACAAGAGTCACAGTACTTCATAGGCTACTCACGGTTGACGCCTGGCAGCCATTCCAGCATGTGCTTCAAACTGTGAAGGGCTAATCTGTTCACAAGTAGAAGTGATAGTAGTGTGGGGGGAGAGAGAGAGAGAGAGAGACATAAACAAATATGAAATGCAGGATTCAAACTTTGTATAGCTATCTATAGAGTTCAATTATCATACCTCTCTGCTACAACAACCACAGACAATACCATTTCCCTGCTTGTAGCCACCTAGTATTTTCTATATAAGGAAAAAAAAAAAAAAAAAAGCAAGATCAATTACATGTATCACTGAAAAGAAATCTACCATTTCATGAACCAGTCATCAACATGGAAATGCATCAAATACCTGCCCTTTGATATAGTAGGCCAGTTCAGCCCCATCTGGAAGCCCATTTGGCATGAAAAGCAACTTATGTAGGTCATTATCCCTGCCAAAGAATGCCCAACAGTAAGCGAAGCTCTAAACCCAACGACTTCGACTGGGGAAAAATCATGGTAGAAACAAAAGGAAAATACCTTTTTCTAGTGCCACCATCAGCAATTTTCTTTTGTTGCATGACTGGGTTAGAAAAACATAAGTTTGGTCTGCACAATATGCATAGCATTGGCGTTCAGCAATGCCATTAGTCTGATGCATCTATTTAATAGAGAAGAATCAAGATTGCTCTTGCTCAACATGGAGGGAGGGAGGGAGGGAGAGAGAGAGAGAATATATACTTTTTATTTCCACGTTTCCGCTCTTCTGATGCCTCTTTCATATACATTTGTCTTTCAATATGGTTGTTCTGCTCAAAGGAACATGAGGCGGGGCTAACACTTTCTTCAAAAGCTTGACTGGCACAACTAAAAGTTTCAAGAAAGCACAATTGTTAACCAATTACAAATATACAAAATTTCAATTGCAATTCCAAGAAAGAAAATTTGGAATGACAAAAATTGCATCACAGAATCAATTAAAATATAAGATATATTAAAAAGTTCACAAAATATTGATGAACACTAGTAGATATATTCCACCAATATGTACTATGGTTAATAAATTAATTCCCAAGCCAACAACTTCTACATGAACCAAGCATGCCCTGTGGCACCAAAGCTTACACCCATTAACGGGTATTCTATATAAAGGTAGTGTATTTAACCTTGCATGTGAATGAAGCCTCCGAGGAAGCTTGATGTCATAATTTTTATTTGCCTTAACCTTCCCATTGCTCTGTTGAAGACTATCTGCAGAACATAAAAGAACCTCAAAATCAAAACAAGACCATGAAATACCAGACATATAGCTTTTGTTTCCATCAATTCATATCTTTTCCCATGCAAGGTCTTGTTATCAGTACATAAATGCAATAACCTATCTATTCCTTTGTATTTTTCATGTTTCTGGTCTTTTGGTATTGCATAGGTGACAAGTGAGCCACAAGAGCAGCAGAACTTAGGCCTGGTTTGGACAGCAAAGTCCTCCCAACTCATCCCATCCCATCCCATCCCATTCTATCTCAATATCCAAACACCACAAACACTTTTCAATTTCAAATCTTCAACTTTTTCCTCTAATCATTACCTAATCATTACAACTTTCCCAACCTTCCAAATAAAATACAAAAAACAATTCAACTTCTTCAAATCCCAAGACAAAAATTATATTAAAAAAATTATATTCTTTTTTTGATAAGTAATAAGTAATTGTATTGATAAAGATAGGCATAGCCCAAGTATACCGGAGGTATACATATGAATACACCAAATTAAGAGCTAGAAACTGTTACAGGAAAGATTCCATTTAACTCTAAAGCAATGGCCCACATAAATAAATCTTCCAAAAAAATCTCCTAAAATCCTCTGAGGAACGTTCATGATCCTCAAAAAGTCTATCATTTCGTTCGCTTCAAATACACCAGAAAATACAAATAGGAGCCATTTTCCACACTGCTGCAATTTGTGGTGTCCCTGTGATCCCTCACCAGCTAGCTAGTAGTTCCACCACCCTTTCCGGCATTACCCAAGCTAGTCCCATGCTAAAATTATATTCTAATAATATTTAACTTTATTATTTAACTTTCTCTCCTTTTCCAAAACCTACAAAATATATTAACTCAAACCATTTCACTAGGATTTACATATCATTTCATCTCATCTCACCATCCAAACCAGGCCTTAGAAAAGCACAAATTTCACTCCAATACAAAAAATAAAATAAAAAACTCATCTTAGCAACCCTAAACTTATAGAAAACATATAAATAATCAGATAACAATCTTCACCTTTCCAAAACTGGAGGAACTCCTCATTGACAGACGAACCAGCCAAATCCTTTATCACTTGATCCAGCATGCTGAGTGGAGCAGTCTTTAGTTCTTGTATAATGCTATAAATTGGCCTCCCATTCTCCAAGTATATGTGATTGTTTGGATGTCTGGTCTTGACACCAGCATGCTGCTCAAACTCATAGGCAGTCAGAACCTGTTCAAACCATTCAATCAGTATCATCCCAATGCAGAAAAACCTCAGAAATAAGAGTCAACCTTAATTGCATGTGACTGACTTACTCTTGAAAAGTTGCAAGATGAACAAGCACACAAATATCCACCACCATGTATACTTCCATGTAGCTCTACCTGACCACGATTTAAAATAATATGTCAAACCCCACAAATATAAAAGTTACACATAGACATATGCCAAAAGATCTATAATTTACCTGTCCTGTGGTAGAGATATACTTCACTCGAGCTCCATCAAGAATACCAGTTCCTAACAGCTTCTTTACATTCGTAGGAACAACCTTCTTAAACAATTTGGAATCCATATTAGTAGCATGTAAACCGAAAATGCTGGTTTCAGAGTACTCCCTCCCATATCTGCTTTCTAGCACGTCCGTACTAGAATCATCCATTGGTAACATGTCTCTCTCAGGCTCCTCAAAATAACCTCGACATGACTGCCCATTCCCACTCCCGTTAGTTTCAGGCTGTGCTACCGAAGCATATGACTGTTTGTGGTAGTCCTCCTTTCTTTTGCTCAACTTAAATGTAATTTTTCTGATTCCAGTAGAACTAACATGCTTAGGAATTTCCAGTACGACTCTGGACGTCTCTGCATCACCAGCAGCATCGTTAACAGCTTGAGGAGTGTCATTCCCACAACGGTCTCGGTCACTCAAGTTCTCGTCTGAGCTCGAACTCCCTGAACACATGGAAGTGACTTCACCACACTCCACCTGATTAATATTCCCATGTTCAGACGGTTGGCTAGTAAATTCTTGAGCACTGACCACGTTCTCTTTTGGTGAAGTTATTGGATTTAAAACTTCCGAGCGAATCTCTTCATTTGAAATTTCCTTTGTTTGCTTCTTGTTCGGATACGGATCCGATTCAGCGTCATCTAGAAAATATTGATGGTCGCGCTTCAATTCAGTTCTTGAAAGGTTCTCGTTATCCCTGACCACATTCGTCAATAAAGCCAAACAAACTGCCTCTTCTTCTCCCATGCAGGCAAGATTTCTCAGAGAATTCAAACGCGGTAGATTTCGGAACAGCAAAACTGAGAGAAATCATTCAAGACGGAAAGAGCGAGAAGCGCAATCACCCTAATTCACTGTTATTTTAATTGAATTAATATCAAAGAATATTGACTACGAATTGAAAACAGAACCTGAATTGAAATTTGAATGTGAACTTCGCCCCTAGATTATACATGCATTCTAAATAGCTTCACGATAGAAATCATAACAAGAAACAAACAAATAGAAAAAGAAAGAAATAAAAAACCGGCGAGAACCATCCTTAACCGCTATACCGGAATTTAAATTGAAGACATATAATTGAGAAATGAAATATTGATTAAAAAAATAAAAATAAAAACCCACCTTCAAAAGCTCGGTAAAAAATACAAATTTCAAATAATCAAATCGAGAAATAACTCAGAATCCGAAAAGAAAGCAGTTCCGAAGAACCGGCAAGAACGCCTTCGATTCCAATTTTGAATCTCACAGATCCGGGATTTACGCAGAGAACGACGTTTAGCCTTTGCGCCAGAGATCCAAGACGAATAATAGCGCGGGAGGTGTTAGGGCTAGGGTTTTGTCTGTGGGGAAAAAATTGAAAAACACAGAGGGAGAGGGAGAGGGAAAGGCGAACGTGCTGAGCTGAGCGGCAACAACGTGAAACGAGCTTTTAGTTTCGCGGTCGAGATTTATTTTCGACGGACAGATAAAAAGAGTGAAAAAACTAAAAGAAAAAAATAAATTGGCGACGAACTTTTGGAAGAAACGAGAAACAAAATGGATATAAGTGTGGGACCAAAGCAACTAACCTGTAACGTGTACCCACGTGGCAAAACTTCGGCGACTTTTTGGATGGGGTGTCACGTCTACGACACGTGTGGCTCGATCTGGTGACGTGTACGATTAAAGACGGCATTGGTGGATCGAAATAAATATAGACCGTCAGATGGTCCACGCAATTGGGTCGACGGAGAAAGACGGTGGCTGCTCTACTCTAATGTCCCAGCCATTCTTTTTGAAGCAATTTGGACCCGTGATGAATGGCCATGTTCTGAAAGAAGGCCCAAGTATGAACCGCCCACTTGGAGTGTAAGTTTACCGGTACAGATCGGAAAACGGACCAGACCGATAAATATATTAATCGGTTTCGGTCCATATAAGTTTAGAATTTTTTACTTTCGATCCGGCCTTAGGGTTAATTTTTGGACATGGCCGATTGAAGTATATGAATAATTCTATATATAATTATAAAGTGTATAAATGTCACATAATCTCTTTGAAAATAGTGAAACTTACTATTAAATATTTTATTCACTTTTTTCAAAACGATTACGCAGCGATTGCACAATTCACGATTACAAATATATTTTCTTGAAGTATATATATAGTTTTTAAAATATTATATATATTATTTTATATAGAAATTGTATAAGTTAATTATGTAATTTTTATCTAACCTATCACCATTGACCATATGTATTTTGAGTTTGGATGATATTATATTTTCCAATTTCATTTTCTCTATTTTTTGTTTTTAACTTTATTATGATTATTACTAAATCTCATTGATAGATATGGATAGAGGTGTAACGGGTCCAATTTTGTATATTTTTAAAAATCAAAACAGTATATGTTGATTTTGAAAATTTAATAATCGATACTGGATCGATTCACTAATGAAACCGAAACTTTCAGTTTTTCTGGTTTCGGTCCAGGCCGGCCGGGTTTTTTCAAATATACGGATTATCTATATTAGTAATAATATGATGTTTACATATACTAAACTATTAGTCTATTTATATTATAGTAGAAATATGCTATTTTATAATAATTAAAACACACTAGTATAATATTGAATTTAACTATAGTCTATATAAGTTTAGGCTTTTTATATGAGTATAAATGATCAAATGTGTAAATATATTTACATAGAAAATATATATTATAATTTATTATGCCAAAAATGTATTTATCCTTCATATATATAAATATATATATATATATATATATATATATATATCAAAAGTAAGTTTATAGTAATAACTTAAGGGTGAGTTTGGATGTTGAGTTGAGTTGAGTTGAGATGATAAAATATTATTAGAATATTATTTTTTAATATTAAAGTTGTTTTGAGATTTAAAAAAGTTGAATTGTTTATTATATTTTATATTGGGATTTGAAAAAGTTGTAATGATGAGTTGAGTTGAGTTGAGTTGGGTTGGGTTAAAGATCCAAACGCAGCCTTAATATTAATGTTTATGTTTAAGATTAAAATTTCATGTTATATTGATTTTTTATTATGTTATATTAAAAAATATAAGATTAATTTTATGTTATATCTCATGTTATATTAATTTTATGTTATAAGATTAATAGACTTGAATAATAAGATTAAAATGTCATGTTATATTAATTAGCAAATTAGTATATAATATATAATATAATATAAAAAAAATTATATGTAGTATACAAAATTATAAATATCAATACCAGTCCGATTCAGTTTAACCTGATTTTCAAAATATAAAAATCGGTTTAGGACCGATTTTAGTTTTTTAAAAACTAGTACCATACGGAACCGCTAACAAACCTGTCCGAACCCACCGGTCCGGTCCGGTTCTATCAATTTTTTGGTTTTCTTTACACCCCTAGATATGAATAATTTTGATAACTTTCTCAACTCTTTTAGGCTATTTTCAAGTACAAAATGTACAAATAAAGTTAAATAGTTGATATTAAAAAATATAAAAATTATGGACTTTTTTTATATAGTTGGGTCGGAAATACACATTAGAAGTGATTTTTGGCTTTTTGTATGTTTGACCCATTTTATAATGGTCCGGACCAAATGCACTGACTGCACCGATAGCTAATAGTCGAATCCAGTCTATAGGAGTAATTTGTCTGATCTCGGTCTAGAAAAAGCGTAGATCAAAATTTTCAATCCAGTCCAAATACCCACCCCCAATGGACCAACAGGATCAGACTGGTTACACTCTTACTGTCCACAACCATAATCATCTCCTCTTGCAGGCCTAAATAACCCCAATTCAGGTTTTGTCCATTCAACTGTAGATTTAAATTTCTCCAAAGCTTAGAGTTGAAGATAAATAGACACAAAGTGAATTTCATAGCATTTATTGAGTATTTAATTTTGATCAAGAAATTGATTTGGACAATCATAAACATTTCGTAGCCACAATATGTCTCTCTTTCACTCTAGGCTCTAGAGTTCGGACAGGAATTCTAGAAGAACAAAATCCATGAACTGCTATGTTGGCATTAATAAGTCTCTATGGACTCCAAATTTACACATGTCAAGATCTTATATTATTTTTTATTCAAATATTTCATTAGAGTATTGCTAGAACAAGCTTAGAGCATACAAGTTTCGTGTTATTTCTTTAAAAAAAAGTGAGATCGAACATTAATTATCATTGTTAGGTGAGTCTCATTTGTGGATATCAAAAATCTAGATTTTGTTGCTTGTGAAAAACGTGAACTCCAGCATTAGAAAAATATAGAAAGGTCTCTCTAAATTTTAGAAATCATTTAATGAGAAAATTGTAACAAATCTCGATCCAACCCACCCCATTGCTAGTTTTCTTTGGATGGTCCTCCTATTGGCCATGGCTACTCTATACCAATACCAACAATACTACTAAATAATTAGGGAGACCATCAATACCACACAAAAGCTTCTAGCCATGCCTTTTGCTAAAAGTTGCCTATACTTTAAAGTATTAGGGGGCCTCCACCATTGACTCAAATCGAGAGAGAAACTTTTTGAAAGGCTATCCAACTTGAAACTGGGGTCTAGACCTCTCAAGACATTATTACACCCCCCTTAGCAAAATTGAAGCTCCATATACAAATTTGAAGTCTTTTTCAGTTGCTCTACACTTGGCAACAACTGATTTGATCTCCATTCGATACCAAAAGATAGGCCTGTGGAACAAGAAGGCCAAATTAGCAAAATCAAATAATAAAAACATCAAACACAAAAATAGCATCATATGAATGGTTTGACTCAGATCAACTCTAATTTTTCTAGACACTCTTTCTACTGTGGTTTCCTTAAAAAAAACGAAGTCCATGATACAACCCATTTCACTACGCAAAAAATACAAATAAAATAAAAATTATACTTCAAATAAAATAAAAACCCAAATAAAAAAGAAGTCCATGATACAACCCATTTCAATAGGCAAAAAATTCTACTTCATAGTTTGCCATTTGCCTACCCTCATGTTCCAATAATAAAAAAAAAACGAGACCTTGTACTAGCGTAGTATAGTGGAATGCCTCTCCTCTTTCATTATGTCCACATTAAGATATAACTTCGAATTGGAAGGCTTCCTTGTGGTTTAAGGTATCTTCAAATTTAAGACACTCATTTTTACTCTTTTTTTTAATTATTAGAATATGAGAGTAGGCAAAAGGCAAACTATGAACTAGAATTTTTTGCCTAGTGAAAGGGGTTGTATCATGGACTTCTTTTTTATTTGTGTTTTTGTCAATGGTGTTAAACAATAAGTTGTTATTGATTAGTGTTAACGCTTAAAAATAGCACAACAGGTCGGAAGGGAGAAATAGTCATTCCCGGCCTACTGAGATGATTCAGGCCTTAATTGGTGTGGTTTGGAGCCTCCGACTGTAGTCCGGTACAGTTGTACGGTGTCAGTGTGTACGTCCATGACGGTGAACAGAAAATAAATGCAGGAAAAATAAAATACAGAGAGACACATAAATTTACGTAGTTCGACACTTGGCTTACGTCCACAGGGCATTTGAGAAGACAAATCCACGATAATATGAGTATTTTACAGTCTTTCATAGTCTCTTGTCCTCATTGTACAATGGATATCGGAGATCTATCTTTTGGGGGAGATGCTATCACTGGAGTCCTTGCCAAGAGGTTAAAGAAGCTCCATTCGAAAAGTTCCCCTCTAGACCCAAAGTCGTCTGCCCCCTTTATCCTCTGCCCCTCCCTTACTTTATGTCACATCTTCACTTTTTCTCCTGGCATCTTTCCTCTTCTCAACCTTTTTTCCTTTCTTAGTTCCTTCCTAATGAGATCTCCCATTGATTGGGCCTTGCAACCCATTATGGGCCTGGGGCATATAAAAAAGGCCAATGTTTTGCTCCAAAAATGTAAGTTCTACCATCTTCGTACTTTTTAAAATGAGGAATCCTTGGTCTACAAAGAAATTATACAAAACTAAACTTATAAACTAATAGAACTTGACGTGTTGCGTTAGATTGTAATACTCCTTGTTAGATTGTAATGCTCATTTTATTGTAAAATAAAGTTGATGTCTCACATTAAATGATATAAGTTTGTATGCTTGTTTTTATAAGATAAATGTGTAGATCTAACACTTCTCTTAGTCAAAATCTTATCCAAAGTTTTGTTCATAAACTGGTTGCGACCCTTCTCTACTCTAGGCTTGCCTAGACTCATGGTTGTTCCAAGCTCCTACTACATAATCAAGGCAAACTCTACAAATTTTCAGCTGCTTTACAAAAAGCTTCATTCTTGTGTAGGACACATTCTTGTTGTGAAAACACCACACTCACACACAACGATAACGAGGCAAGCAGTCAAATAAGTGCGAAAACATAAGAATCAAGCACACACACCCGACACATAGTATTTAACGTAGTTCGGCAATGTGCTGTTTGTTTTTATAAGATAAATGTGTAGATCTAACACTTCTCTTAGTCAAAATCTTATCCAAGGTTTTGTTCATAAACTGGTTGCAACCCTTCTCTACTCTAGGCTTGCCTAGACTTATGGTTGTTCTAAGCTCCTACTACATAATCAAGGCAAACTCTACAAATTTTCAGCTGCTTTACAAAAAGCTTCATTCTTGTGTAGGATACATTCTTGTTGTGAAAACACCACACTCACACACAACGATAACGAGACAGAAAGTCAAATAAGTGCGAAAACATAAGAATCAAGCACACACACCTGACACACAGTATTTAATGTAGTTCATCAACGTGCTTATGTCTACAGTACTACAAGAGATTTTATTTCAGAAGAGATTACAATCACACGGTGAGTTGCAAGAGCATCACTTTACTCACACAATCCCAACCCTCTCTATAGGGTTTTTTCTCTATGTTCTACATCGTTTGCCTCTCTCTGTTCCTCAATCTGATACTTACTAACTTAATAAGAGGACAAAACATTACATATATATATATATAGAGAGAGAGAGAGAGAGAGAGAAACAGCGTTGAAAACCTTAATACGGCAAAATGGGTTCTTTGCTCGAGCAGGTGTCAAGTGCGCTTTGAGAGAACAACCAATCCAACATTGGCTCGAGCGAACTTTTTGTCCAAGTTATGCTCGAGCAAACACTGCCTGAGCTTGACTTGAGCTAGAGCTCGAGTGACAGTCGAACGAACAATCTGTTTGAGCCTTTTCCAGTTCAAACCACCAATCAGGCTCCATAACCCAACAATCTCCCACTTGGAGACTGTCTCCACATGCTAGTCATTGTCTCCTATATCGACCCTACCCTATCACCTTTGCAGCTCACAGCTCCCGTCTTCAAGCCAGAAGACCCACTGAAGTCAAGCCTGACTTCAATCTCTCACATGCATCGCCCTCAGTCAGCATATCTACTGGATGGCTCACAACTCCCATTGCACTAGAAATATTCGGTCTTGAACTGATCCTAGCAAATATCAGGGAATTTGTTATTGAAATCTCCTTCTCCAATCTAGGTGACTGATCTCACCTCCTGCCGCTAACATTCTCTATCCTTAGTCGACGTGCACATCTCCTGTGCAATCTTTGCTTCCTCCCTGAAAGTTCAATCAGCTGCCTCTCAGCTAACTCTCAATTGCCCGATCTCTCATCTTGCAATATTTTCTTGTTGTATCATGGCTCACTACCTTCTATCAGCATAATCTTGTTCAAGGTAGGTAACCATCGTGGAGGTCTGGTTGTCCCTAAGGGTGCTACCCGCCCCATACGGGGCAAGGTAGCCCCCTCCCCGCCCCTCGCCCCTGCATGGGCGGGGGAGTAAAATTCATTCTCGCACCCCGCCCCCGGCATGCGGGGGCGGGGTACCCCGTCCCGCAGAGTGGGGTGTGGGTGGGGGGATTAGTCCGCCCGCCCCCCCGCCCCCTACTGGGCCAGAAGCGATTTCTAGGCTATTTTTTACCCAAAAACCACTGAAATAGGTCCAAAATGGCTCAGTCTTGAGCCCATAAAGGTTTAAAGTAGAAGTTAAAAAAAAAAAAAAAAAGGCTAAAAAATCATATTAAAAAAAAATTACATGAACAAAAAAAATACAAATTTACACTACTACACATATTACTAGTCTACTACCTAAGAAACTAATAATAATAACTAAACTATTAAAAAATTACAAAATTGAAAGGCTAAATAATTACAAACATAGTTACATAAGTGTCAAAGGGACATTGTATCAGTATTACAAATCATTGATAATTCAGATTTGAGGCTTGAGTAGTGAGCACATATTTATATTGCAGCGGAGGTAGATGTCGTCTGACTCTAAGTAGTCTCATGTGATGCTACAAGTTAAAGACATGAAACCCCTAAACAAAATTAGGGCGGTGCAGCGGGGTGCGGGGCCCCGCTGCCCACCCTTAGTTGTCCCTGCAATTATATGAGCAACAACTATAGGTGTAGACGTTCCTGGAATACCAAACGCTCTATCCCCGTCTCTCACACATTTTCTCTGCATGGTGGTCTCAGGGATTTCTCCAGGCTTAGCTGACTCTATTTTGCTTCTTCATTTTGTTTGCGCTACCAAGTCTGCTCTGTTGCAACTTTGCATTTACATGCACATCACTAGACCCTGATTTCAAATGAAAAATATCAATCTTCTTACTACACGCCAAGACCAACATACCCTTCATGACCTTCGACACTCCTTCAGAAAAGGCTACTATATGGTCGTTGTCGTCAAGTTGTCCTATAGAGATCAGGCTTTTCTTCAAATCTGGAACGTGTGACTTGCTGCAAAGTCCACACGCCCCTATTCGGTAGTGCGATGCACATATCGACCACTCCCACTACATCCAGTGTCTTTCCATTAGCTGTATGCATCTTCCCAAAATACCAACAAAATAGTTCTGCATGATTTCTCGATGTGAGGTGCTATGGAATAAAGTCCCTGAATCCATCATCCAATCATCCACCAGACTGTATATTGCAAGAAATAAAGCGTCCTGTATTTTCTCAACCATTGCATTCATAGCGTCATCCTCAATCTGTTTCTGATTCTGACAATTTCTTTTGATGTGGCTTGGCTTGACACAATTTGAGCAACTGATATACTGCCCAGATCTCGACTTGCTCCTATCCTTGTTCCTAGAAGTGATAGGTCCCCAACCTCAATCTTCAACACTTAAGACCGGATTGGTTTTAGAAAACTCCCCAGAGTCTTTCCTGCGCATGTTCTTAGCAAGAATCATATCACGTACATCATCCTAATTCAGTTTGATCTTGTCGGCTAAATTACTCATCGCCATCCTCATGGCATTCCAACTATTTGGCAACGATGCCAATAAAATCAATCTCTAATCTTATCATTAAACTCAATTTCTAAAGATTACAACTGATTTGTGATTGTATTAAAGTAATTCAAGTGTTAGGCCATAGACATACCTTCTAACATTCTCAGATTGAATTGTATTTTCATACATACTTGACAAAATCGCCATGAGATTTGTTGTAGTTTTCTCCTTAATAATGTTGTGCGCCACTGATCTGGACAGGGTAAGCCGAATAACTCACAAAATATGTCGATCCAACAAATTTCACTCAGCATCGTCCATGCTCTCCAGCTTCTGTCTTAAGAGGAAGATGGAGCTTCTTTCCATAAAGATAATCATTGATCTGCACCTTTCAGTAACCAAAATTTGTGTCATTGATCTTCTCGATGCCAACCTTCACGTCTTCTCCAGACATAGTTCAGCCTCAAACTCCAACCTTAGAGCTCTAATACCAGTTATTGTGCAAAAAGCACCACACCCACACACGACAATAACGAGACAAAAAGTGAAATAAGTGCGGAAACACAGGAACCAAACACACACACAACACATTATTTAACTTGATTCAACAACATGCCTACCTCCATAGTGCTGCAAGAAATTTTATTCCATAAGAGATTACAATCACACAATGAGTTACTAGAGCATCACTCTACTCACACAATCTTAACTCTCTCTTTCTCTCTCTCTCTCTCTCTAAGGCTTTTTCTCTCTCACAATATACTCTACACCGTTTACCTCTCTCTTTTACTCAATATGATATATAAAGAAACGAAGTTGCAAACCCTAATACTACAAAACTGGATTATTCACTCGAGCGCATTGTGAGTGAACAATCAATCCAACTTTGACTCAAGTGGACTGTCGAGCGAGCCTTGAGCAAACTTTATGTCTAAGCTTCGCTCCCGCCAATTGTTAAGCGTGCCTCGAGCCAACTCACTTCGTGAGTTTCGCTCAAGCAAAAGTCGAGTAAACTATCTGTCTACGCCTTTTCTAGCTTACAAAACAAATCAGGCTTTATAACCCAACAATCCTACCCATCAACGTTTGGTATTTTTCAAGCCTCAAGTGATCGTGTTCATTAAACCTAACTGAAATGCTATTCAAGTATACACATCATGGAGATGTTTCTTCCATGCAACTGATCTATTAATGCTAACTTATTATGAATATATTTGCAGAGAAACATCTCTAATAAACTAAAACCATGCCAACTTATCTATCTTTGAATAAAATAAATCCATAGTAGCAATTCTATAATGAAAAAATGAGCAATCCTCTCTCTCTCTCTCTCTTCCCCTCAAATATTAATGCACATTCTTCCTCAACCCATTCACTCACACGTTAAAGAAAATAAACCATCAATTTGTTGCGACTTATTACACTCTATGGTCTCAATTGTTTTTGTTATCTTTTTTATCAAGATTCTTACATAAATTGCCTTATTTTTCATCTGTCACTAAATTTTAATTCTTATGCTGACAACATCAACCTTCAAGAGAGTATGCAGCCTACTCTCCTTGGGGTGCATACTTAGTATCAAGAGAGTATCAACCTTCAACCTTCAACTGATGAGCCAACTTGGGGTAGGTTTGATGGCATTGTGGATGACCTTGTTTTGAAGGAACCAAATGTTATCCATGGCTAAGGAGGCAAAAAGTTGGAACTAGTGGGACTCTTCTTCTAGGATCGAGAGTGAGCCATAGGGGTTTAGAATTTCATTGATACAGACTATGATAGAAAATGCAGTGAATTTGGAGATGTTGATGGGCCAATTTGACTGCCTCCGTAGAATTTTGGCAAAGGGCAGTTGAAAAACAAATGGTGAAGGGTTTCCTCTTGTGAGTCGCAAATGGGGCAAAATGTTTGTTCTGCGTTAAGGTTGGTGACTATTTTTAGGAGGGATTTGGTGGGGAGGATGTTGTGAGCTACCTTACAGATTAAGAGTTTGAAACAATCTTGGATTTTGAGCTTCCACAATTTTTTCCAAGAAACGTCCGGGGCAATTGTGGTTGAGGAATTTATCATAGCTGCGTAAGAAGACTTCACAGAGAAATTTCCAGAGTAGTGATGGGTCCACTTGATTTTATCCTTCACATGGAAAAAGTTGTGCCTTGGCAAAGGTATTTTGAGAATTTCATGAACAAAATCTGATGAGAATGTATGAAGAAGGAGAGTGTTTCATCTCCTTAGTTCCTCAAGGGTAAGCTCGACAACTTTGAGGTTTTGGTCTATTATAAATTAGATAAAGCGTTAAGGTTTTTACATGATGAAAAAATTATATTACACACATGTCAAGCATATAGCATGTTCTAGAAGTCAAGTACTAAAGTTCTATGCTAACACATGTAGTCTTCTCATTCAAATACAAAAAGTTGGTCATGCATATAGCATGTTCTAGAAGTCAAGTACTAAAGTTCTATGCTAACACATGTAGTCTTCTCATTCAAATACAAAAAGTTGGTCATGCTTCTTCATGTCAGTAAATGGTCATAAAAAGTAATAAAATAAATAAACTTTTAATTAATAATATATAACGTCATGTATTCATCAAAAATTGACAATCACCAAATAAATAAAAACCAATTAGCAAACTCAATTATTAGCCTTAAACAATATTGAGAATAGACATTACATAACCATGAACCATTTTCTAGATTAATTCATAGCAATACAATTCTAAGGTAGGAAAATACCATACTAGACATCGGGATTCGTACATTATAACGGAAATTATGAAAGTCTCTGATACTACATGTAAGTTTACATGAAATAAATAATCCATATAATATCTTAAAATAATTTTCTGATCTTAATTATCATCATTCTACACTTGATGCAAAAATAACGTAAACACCAGGACATGTTTCTCTCACTTAACCTTTTGGGTTTTATAATAAGAAATGATTTGTACAATTCTCAAATAAACAAGTTCTATACAAATCCTTGTAAAAAAGTGGACCCCACTTAACAAAAGGGTAAAAAAAAAACTATCATTTATTAGTGGGACCTATTTTTTTACAAAGGACTTGTATAAAGTTTGTATATTTGAGACTTGTACTTAGCATTACTCTTTTAAAATACACAAATTGATTTTATATACATATATTTATAGGTAGAGAGAGGATCGGTTTCCTTCTTCAATTGCATCTCCACTTCCTATCAAAGTAGGAGTTTTAATAATAAACACATTCTCTTGTTTAAATGTTTTTCTAACAAAGTTAAGATTGTCATTAAAAGTCTAAGGGTACGTTTGGTAAATGATATGAGAAATTATCAAAACTTCTCACAATTTTTTTTCAAACATTACTTAAACACAAAACACTTTTCAATTTCAAATTTTTAACTTTTTTATCAAATTATTACAACTTTTACAAACTTTAATATAAAATACAAAAATCAATACAATTTTTTCAAACTTCAAAATAAAAATAATATTAAAATTTATATTCAAACAATTTTTAACTTTATAATATTTTTATTAAAATTTTCTCTCTAATTTTCTAAAATTATCATATGATCATTTTGCTACTATTTATAGAATTATTAGATACTCCAAATATCCCAACGAGCCTTAATAGTGTCATACGTGTCATGTCATATGAGACATTAAATCCCAACACTCTTCCTAATGCTTCAACAAATTCAAATCATAGTACAACCCCTGCACTTGATTTGGTATTTCTTGCAACCTTGTTAGAGCATTCGTTGGTTTCACTAAAGTCATATTCAAAATTTGATGAAAAGTAAATATTTTTCATAAATTTAAAACCTCTCTAACCATAACTCTACATTGGATTAGTTAAAATAATAATATAATATTATTTTTTTAATAATAATATTTTTATTTTTATTTTTATTTTCATATTTTGCAATTACACTAACTATATGTTAATTAATAATAATATTTCTTCCTTCACATAGTTCAAAACTGAACACAAAAATGAAAGTGAAAAAGACGTTTAGGGGAAGTGAAAATCGTGGAAAATGAAAACTAAAAAGCAAGCAGTTGGGATAATTTTTACAATAAAATATTACTTTTAAAGATAAACAGTACTTCAAATTTGAAGATAGATTTAAAATTACTATAGCTCATAGTTCAAGCTTTTATTTTTTGAATAAGTCAATGTAAATAATTTTATCTTCATTTCTTCAAATTTTGAAGATGCATTGGCTTCTAAAATGCCATGGAATTGTTGCCAAGGCCCATAATGAATCTTACTAGCTCTGGCTTACAAGGTACACTTTGTGGATTTTCTTTTTCATCTTTCCAAATCTTTTGGGTCTTGACCTAGTTTATTTTTACAACTTCTCCCAACTCATCTCATCTTATTTTATCTAATCATTATAATTTTTTAAATTCTCACATAAAGTAAAATAAAACAATTCAACTTTTTCATATCTAAAAAAAATATAATATTAAAAAAATATATTCTAACAATATTTTATTCAACTTATAATTTTAATCTCAACTCATCTCATTTTATCTGCGAAAACAGACAAGCAAATTACTTTACTTGGGAACATTCCAAATCAAATTGGCTACTTATCCAAACTCATCTATCTTGATTTGTCTGTTAACCTTTTGTCCAAAAAAATCACACCGAAAGTTGGCCTTCTAACAAATCTTGACCGTATTTTTTTAATGAAAACTAGTTAAATGGATTTATTCCTCTAGAAATAGGTCGGCTAAATTCTTTAACTAAGCTTTACATACCTGTTTTCATCTTATTGTCTTCATCTATGAAAAATCAACTTTGTAACTCCGTTACTGAATAAATAGGTCACTTAAATTCTCTAAGCGAGTTTTCTCTTCACAAAAACGTTTAGAAGATCTCATCCTAGCTACTTCTTTAAGAAATTTAAGAAATTTTTATCATTCTTCATCTCTCTTAAAATCAAGTATCATCAAGTTAAGAAAGTAGAATTCTCTATCACCCAACTCATCCTAGCCACCCTTTCCTATTACGACTTCTAGTAGTAGCATCGCAATCTACAAGTTGGACTTCATAAAAACCACAAATAGTGGTTTACCCTTAGTGGGAATGGGCAATGGTTGTTTAAACGATCTTATATCTTTCTCTTCTTCTTTTTTTTTTTGTTTTTTTTTTAGATTAACTATAATGGGGTGTTTGTTGGAGTTCCGTCCCTTGCATATGGGAAAAGTTTGGAGCCGGATGGGTTTAAATCATTTTCCGCACCAGCCAATGCTAATGTGCCACATAGGCACACCAGAAAAATACGATATGAACTCACGTCCACCCAATCCCCTTCTGTTTCCTCCAAATCTCTCTTCCTCCCCCATCATTTTCACTCAAGTCCAAAAGAGAAAACCCTCTTTCTCTCCATCTCCCACCCGATCCCACGACGATGAACAAAAGGAATACCAGCGACGAACAAAAGGCACGTCGTCCATGCTCCCACCACGACTCACACTGGACGCCGGTAAACTTAGGTATTTTCTTTGCATTTTCTTCTCAGCATTTTCTTGAGATTAGGGTTTTCTTGACTGGATACTAAATTTGTAGTCCTTCATTGCCTATTTTAGTACATGTATCTTTTCCATATGTATTTATGATAGTTTGTTGTGTTGTTGCTTTTCCCAAACATAAACTAATTGTTACTAGCTAAATACCTTCTCTGTATTTATGATAGTTTGTTCTTTTTCTTTGAAATAGTTTGTAAATATGGAGGATACTATAGCCAACTCAAGATAAGCTTATTGCTTTAATAATCTTAACCTTAACACACGCATGTACACATCACTAAATTCATCATATCAGCCATCCACTAATGTAATGGGTAGGGAAGAAAAGATTGTTTCCTCGTATGAATCCAACTAAGGGGGTCTTTGGGTCATTCAAGTGGCCTTTGTAGAATGATTACCTATAGAAAGAGATAACATTAATATTTCACTTTGAGGGTAACCAGTTCAAAGGCTTAATAGATAAAATATTTAATTAGAGTGTGACCGAATTACCTATGTTCTAGTAACAAATTAAATCATTTATTGTTATAACTTATAAATACTAATTTGAAATAGTTTGTAAATATGGAGGATACTATTGATTTAAAAAAATGAAAATGGATCCTTCTATGGTCAGATATGAAGTACAGTAAATAAATTTATCCATTGCACCTATATTTTAATTCGGTTGAACATAACCATGACTCGACTCCAACTTAATGATTTACGTGATAATATTACCTGTGTTGTATCTTTCAAGTTAGGAACTTGAGCATTCCTGTCTTGTATTTTAATTTCACCATTCTCTATGCAAGAAGATCTACTCACCATTTCTGTCTTGTAAATGATATCAGTTTGCATGAATGATGAGCACATCAAGAGATCATGTTGAGATTTTGGACAGTTCTAATTCTAGCGCCAATGAAGTTAAGATAATTGAAGAGGATGGTGAGGTTGAACTCGACAAGAACATGCCCGAGGAAGGCCATACAATGTCATCTTCATATGTAGAGTCGTATAAGGGGCTAGAGTTTGACAACGTAGAGGATGCACTTAGTTGCTATAAAGCCTTCTCTAGAAGAACTGGTTTTAGCATTCGAACAAATCATACTTTATTGTCAAGCATAGACAAATCATTAATTGGTGTAGAGTATATGTGTTCGAGAGAAGGGTTCCGTCAGTATAATCTTAAACTTAAAGAGAGAGCAAGATCCGAGGCTCTAGAAACAAATACGGGTGTAAGGCGATGCTAACAATAAAGAAGAATTGAGGCATTTGAATGAAGAAATTGCACCTTCCTATGTTCTCTTCATCTTTTCATACAGTCTAGTGATTCCAAGATGAACACATGCTTCTATTAATCTATTACATAATATCGTACTATTAATATTTAATTGAATAAAATAAACTAAAGATCTCTATTTTTTTTTTGTTATCATTTGATTTGGTAATTTAACATGTCTTGGTATTTTAATTTAATACATACGGTAATTATCTTTTGCTTTCACAACTAAAATTATCTTTTGTTATGCCCTGTTTCTTGAGTTCACACCAACATTTGAAGAAAATGCAAAAACTGATCAGAAAATGTTTGTAGTGCCAAAAGAATTAGAAAACTGATCCAAAAAATAGTCTATTAATTTGCCTGGCGATCTCACCATTTCAATAACCCACATTCACTGATCCCATAAAATAGTCTTTTACAAAAAATGATCCAAAAAATAAATACAACTTGTCCCGAAAAGTTAAGTACATCTTAATGTAGCATTAAACGATTTACAGAGCATGAAGGCTCATAAAATTTCAGAGTAAAAAATAACGTAATAAATAAAATCCGATATGCAATCAAGACACATTTGTACTTCTTGTTCATCGATTGAAATTTTATGTGTTCAATTCTTACATACTCAACTGCTATCCTTTCATTTCTTCGATGTGTTAATTCCAAAGTTCGTTTACAACAATCTGGTTGTTCCATTTCAAGATCAACCCATTCGAAAAAGTCACAATGTTTTTTATCCTTATAATTTGGACAATTGAAAAACTGCAAACCAAAACTTTTTGGGTTGCTCGACTTTCGTATTTTGGAGGAAAAGCCGCAATAACATATCGATATTTGTCCTAATATCACATCATCTCTTGCCTTCATAGACCGTAAGGTAGATATGGTATCTCCTCCACTACTTTCCATATTGCTGCAAAAAAAAAAAAAAAGAGAGAAAAAAAACCACTCCATCAACTAATGGTTGCATCCTAAGGCACTCAATATGATCACCAAATGCAATGCGGTGCTAAAAGAATAAAAATATATAAAGAAATAAACACCAAACTGTTCATATGGGGTTTGTCTCTTACATAAAGTAACAGTTATAATTGAACATCAACCAATGTAAAGCAACTCCCCACTTCCACCCCTTTCTAACACCTCCTTCCCCCAAGGCTATGGTGAAAGGGAGAGGAAATGAGCATACAAATTCTCTTGAAGAATTATCCAAATATTCAAAGTATGAAATAAATCTATCAATTTCATATTTGATATTTTCTACACCACTTACAAACTAAATATACAACTCTCAAATTGTTTTTTTATAAGTAAAAGATTTTATTCATAATATAAAAGTCGGCATGACCCAAGTATATAGGAATCTTATGTGCTTAGAGTAAATAAGTCATTTTACAAGTTGATGTAAATAAGTCATTTTAAACAAGAATCTTGTGTTAGATGAAGGCTTCACCGTTAGAAACTCAAAGATTTTAACCTCATTTGTGAATGTTCAATCCGAGCATTTTTTTTAACAAGGTGAAACTACTTTGACTGGCCCTCAAGCAGAGGTGGACATTTCCTCTGAAAGTCTACCTCAAACAGTTCCTGATGTGGCTACCTAAAATCAAAGTTCAGGTTTAGGCTCCATATTTTTTCAATGTTTTTTAATATATATTTTCTTTAAGTTTTCAACTTCATTCAAAAAATATTTTAAATCCAAAAAATTAAAAATTATTGCGTGCTTTAAAATTTGTTTAAATATACTGATTCTCTTAATTCAAAAGACTCACACTGATTAGAAGTCTGGGTCAAGTAACAACACAATAAACAATCATAAATACATATGGACTAGATACATGTACTATGCAAGGCAATGAAGGACTACAAATTTAGTATCCAGTCAAGAAAATCCTAATCTCAAGAAAATGAAGAGAAGAAAATACCTAAGTTTGTTGTCGTCCAGCGTGAGTCGTGGTGGTAGCAGGAACGGCGTTTCTTTTGTTCGTCGTTGTGGGATCGGGCAGGAGATGGAGAGAAAGAGGGTTTTCTCTTTTGGACTTGAGTGCAGATGATGGGGGAGGGAGAGAGATTCGGAGGAAACAGAGGGGGATCGGGTGGACTCAAGTTCATACCGTGTTTTTCTAGAGTGCCTACGTGGCACATTAGTATTAGCTGGTGCAAAAATTGATTTTATACTTATCCAACTTCAAGCTTTTCACCTTGCATATATAGCTTGTAACCTTTATTTATGGCTCGTTTGGATATAGAAACCATCTCACTTCATCTCATCTAATCTTATATCATCATTATAACTTTTTCAAATTTCTATACAAAATATAATAAATAATTCTTTTTTTTTAAATCTCAAAATAAAAATAATATTAAAAAATAATATTTTATTTAATTTATTTAAAATTATCTCATTTTATTTAATATCATCTCATCATCCAAATAAACCTTTAATATATATCGATAAGAGAGAAAACAAAAAGTGCCAATAAAAGCACAAGTTAATTTGTGGTCTATAATTGATTTCCTCTAGTTTTGATAGGGGTGCGTACTTGTATGTTTTGTTTTGTTTTTCAACCTTTTGGCAGCTAGCTAGCTGCGGGAAGCCATAATTTCAAACTGGTTTCTTTCCCATGCATTTTATGCGACGCGCAGACATTTACTAACGGCCGTTTAGTTCATTTTATCTCATTTTATTTTATTATTATAAATTTTTTAAATTTTTATATAAAATATAATAAATTATTTAATTTTTTTAAATCTCAAAATAATAATAATATTAAAAAATAATATTTTAATAATATTTTATTTAATTTTCAATTTTAATATAAAATCATCTTTTCTTACCTTATTATTCAAATCGTACAAAAAAAAAGTATGTGACATTAAAATAATTAAAAAATATTTATTTATTTGTAGCATAAAAAATAAAAAATAAATAAATAATGCTGAATAATATTTTTTGAGAATAGGACGTTATAATTCACTAACAAAACGCGCGATTATTTATTGATCACCAGTATGCATGCATGGATGCATGCTTCGTCAGTATCCACATGCAATCTTCTGTATATATATTTTAACCCAAGAAATTAAGGAAAATCTGATCTTAATTAAGGCAAGTTCTTGGCACGATCCCTCGATATCGATCCACAAACTCGTGAGAACCAATTCAATGTTCTTGTTCAATCTACATCATGAAATGGATCCTTCTCAGCTTCCTGCCACCATTATCATCACCAGTTAATTAATTATAAATATTTATATATTACAGCACTGGCTTTTCGTGTGCATATTGAATATGCATGCATGCATGCGATGCTCATGATCATCTACCTCGCGCGTTCCTCGTGTATATATATATATATATATATGATCTCTATGATTTTCCATCCGTTCAATAATCTAATTATAACAATCAGTAGATTCAGTACCCATCTCACGAAATTGCATTCATCATTGCCATCGTGCATGGAATTAATGTGCCTTCCATTTCCCGAGAATATATAATAATAAATATATACAATAAAATTTCCAATTGGCTATGATTGCTTTCTAATTAAGTCAACTTTTTTCTTCTTTTTTTTTTTGAAAAAAAAAATTGAGATATAAGTTTTTTTTTTCTCCAATTTAAAAAATTATAGACACAACTACAAAAGAAACTATTGTCATACTCAGTTATTTGTGATGAATTATTATTTCTTACTAAAATGATGTACAATATATAGATTATAAGTCTATTAGTAATTCTTTTTTTATATATATATAATTTAAATAATCAAATAATTTATAGTAAACCCATCATCCATTCATATATGCAGTTGCTGATCAGTTGCTCTTAAAACCGCAAGAGTCAGGAGACTAGCTACCACGTTAATCAATATTTTTATCAATCAGATAATTTAAATGATATATTAACTACTGCAATTAAGAGACTATAATTATACTCATGAAGATGTCTAGTGTGAGTGAACATGACCAATAATAGTATTTTTTTTTTATTCTAATTTGAGGAAACAATGTAATTAAAATAATATAGAAGTTTTCTTCTCGGCAAAGGTTATAACTTATGATTATATTATTATAAGAGAAAAATGTACATACGGTGGGAATGAAGCAACAATTGCAAAAATAAAAATATAAAAAATCAACCATATTCCCTAGTTGCATTAATTAATTGTAGAGTACTCTTTAATAAGCCTAGTTTGTGTCTCAAGGTATTTTCACGTATTCTAATAATACCTTATTATTATTAATTATTTTATTATTATTTTTAACTTATTTATTATTATTATTTACTAATATTTAATATTCTATTATTATCTTTTCATTAATTTGTTACTACTATTAATAGAATACCTCATAATCATGTCGATCGATTAATCATCCATCTATCAAAGCAACTGCAAAGTAGAAACCTATATATGTTTTTAATTACCTGCCCCAAAAACAAATATCATAAAAGCTAAATTTCATTTTAAAAAAAAAAGATTTGATTTATAAACACATTAAATTTATAATTTGATGTGATATTTTTTATTATAAAATAAATTTGCCATATCCGTCAAATTAATATATACATTTATTTTTATACGATCATCACGCAAGTAAACCTCTTTTTTAGGGGATCGTTTTAATAAGCAAAAGTACCATTAATTAATGCTAACATTTTGCAATTGCACGATGCATCTTTTGGAAGATGTTGCCCCATAAAACTCCGTGCATTGGATAACCCTTCATTAATTACTCAAAATCATAACATATTTTAAGAAGTCAACTCCCACCATGGAATATAAATGTAGCGAAGCCTCACTGCCTTCCTCAGTCCCACCTATTCCTTTCACAAACTCCCATACCCGTACGTACCTCTCTGCACATTGGTTTCTTATCTGCTGTTTGGCTAATTAGAAAAATCAGATAGAAAGAAGAAAATGTCCCAGAAAGTAGGTCGCCATCAAAGGAAGCCATCACAGAGTGTGTTCATGTCCTTCGATCATGATCTCTCGGCTCCTCCGGACAATGCTGCAGAGGAGGCTGCTCCACCACCCAATCAGCCTCAGCCACCGAAGCAGCCTCTCCCCAGCGCTCCTGCTCCAGGATTAGCATCGGTGGAGTCTTTGCCGAAAGACAATATGAAAGTGATCATTACAGATGTGGCAAACTAAAAGTATTGTTCTTTTATATATATTGCTTAGTAATAAACTGCTATTCCATTTTGGCTACGGAAGAAGTATCAGCAATATTGGAAGAAAGTTCAAGTGTTAGTTTTAACCATTGATGGGTGTTACACATTTCTCCCTCCAAATCACGTGGTACGTACTTTGTTCTATTGCATGGGTTTATGTTTAATCTCATATTGACGACGGAAACAGAATTTTTCTTTATTTATTTTTTCATGTTGACCAAGCTATGAATCTATGAAAGCAATATCCTAAATAGTCGTGTCTATCTGTAGTATGTCTATAATAAAAACAAACATTTGTAACGAATTAATTATTTGCGATAACGATTATTTGTAATAAAATAGACTCATTTTAACAGAAAATAATCATTTTTCTTGAAAATAACCAGTTACAAATAAGTAATTTTTTTTTATAGTGAGTATTCAATAATCATGGGGATTTTATAATTGTATGCCTGATGCCAACTTCCTAGTTCAACCTCACGTCGATGTCAAGAAGAGGAAAAAAAAAAAAATACAAGCACAGAATCCCTCTCTATAAAATTGGAATCTCTCCAAGAAAATAAATTAAGTTTCTGGTGTCTTGCCAAACTAGTCTCATCACAGGGTCAAACATGCAATTTTATTAATTATTCAAAAGTGTCTTTAATTGTACATCATTTGATCATTAAATAGCCAACAAAATATAATACTACTCTAACTTGAAAATAGTAATCTAGATAGAATAAAACTAGGAAATACTAATCTAATTAGAAAATAACAATTGTAGATAGAATAGGAATAGGGAATACTAATCTAACTAGGAAAATAATAAATCCTTATTTGCATCAATTGCCAGCTCCCCTGAAGAACTTGACTCTAGTTAGTTTTGACGAGTGTAAGCAGCAACTAGATGTGGATGTAAACGTTGGACTTTCGATGCTTGCAACCAAATTTATTATGAATTTAGATGATTTTTCCACTGTACTAAAAATTTGTAATACCCTCCTCGATGAGTTATAACAAATTGATGATCAAGTATAGAGGCAATCTCATCTCGAGTAGCTGTATTTTTTGGGATACGAAAAGTTTGTGTCTATGATGCCTCTGAAGTTGGTAATGTGGAAAATTCATTTTCATTACCCTTAAACTCAATGAGATCTTCTATGTTAAAAATTGGGCTAATACCAAAATCAGAGGGCAAATCAATGATATACGCGTTGGTGCCCAATTTCTTAGTGACTTTAAAAGGACCTGCCCGTCGTGCATGAAGCTTGGTAAAACTCCTCGAACGAAATCGCTCCGGTCTTAAATGAATAAGAACCATATCGCCCACGTTGAATTGCTTATCTTTGAGCCCCACATTTACAGAAGCTGCATAAGAATCTGTATGAAAGGTAAGGCATCGTTTGCATTCTTCATGAACGTCCCTCATATAGCTAGAAAAATCTAGTGCAGCTTCGCTTGGTCTGGGGGGCAATGGTAAGGAATTGTTATCGATTGGAGTGTTAGGTCGGAAACCATAAACCACTTCAAATGGGGTGCACACTCTTAATCTGTTAACAAAATTATTGAAAGCAAATTCTGCCTGTGGAAGTACTATACCTTCATCATGCATGACTTGAAAAAATTGACACATGGTCAACACTGGGATAGCTTCCCTTTGAGTCTCAAATTATGAAATCTGTAAAGGATTCAAAACAAATTTCTTACCTTTAAAATTAAAAGAATAAGTGTTAGCATACCCATCATAGGAAACCCTCCGATTATAATGCCATGGACACCCCTAATAACATGTGGCAAACGGTCAGGGATCACGTCACACCAAGCTTCGTCCACATATTTTTTTTCAACTAAAATTTAACCAAGCATCGATGCTTCACTAGGACAGAGTTGTCTTCATTAACCCAACTGATCCGATAAGGAGTAGGATGTTTCTCAATCTTTAGCCCCAAACATTTTACGGCAGTTTCGAAAATCACATTCATGCCGCTACCATTATCAATAATGACATTCAAAACTCGACCATCATGTTCCATGCATGTGTGGAAAATGTTGGTACGCAACCACTCAGGATTAGCCTGAAACTCTTTCTTAGTTTTGGTCAACACTCGATGAATCATGCAGCTAGGTAAATTCGATGCACCCAGGTGTTCTTCTTCACCGTGACTACCCTCATCGGTCTCCTCCTCATCCGTTTCTTCAACAGTGTCCATTACCAATAATTCTTTTTCACATATGAATGCTAACTTTTTATCTCTTGTAGGACACACAATAGCATAGTGCCCAAAACCTTTACATTTGTAACATTGTGGCCCTTCACTAGAGGCTTTTACTTTTACTTTTTGGTTTCCAATCACCGCGCCCTCAGGTTGATCTTTTAGTAATGGTGGCCTTTGGAATGAAGGCATTGGCACACGTTCCGATCTTGGGTCCATTGACATCATTTTTCTCCCAGTCGAGATTCTCATTTGCTTCTCAATATGTAGTGCTAATTGACACACCTCCTCCACATTAATTAAACATGCAGTCCACATCTCCTTGCATAGATCACTACGTAATCCTGTACGGTATCGAGCTAAAGTTTGTTGTTCAGTCTCCACAATCTTACTACGGATAGTCAACTTGTGGAAGCGGTCCATGAATTGATCAACACTTAATGACCTTTGTCCGAGTTGTAACATCTCTTTGAACATCATTTGCTCATAATCAATGGGAAAATATTTTTCCTTAAGTTGTTCCTTCATTTCCTCCCGGTTAGAAACTGATGGATATTGGGTACGGCGTAATTGTTCTTCCACACTTCCCCACCATGCTCGTGCATGACCCTTCAATTTCATCCAAACATAATGAACCTTTTGATCCTCTAATACAGCAAACCAATCGAAGTAGTCATCAATAGCCGTTAACCAATCTTCAAAAGCTTTGAGTTCTAATTTCTCATAAAAACTTGGCACATCTACCTTCATCCTCTTAGTCAGTTCACCAAGAGGTTGATAATTTGCACCATGTCCACCACAACCTCAGTGAAAATTTTGTCTGTGACGTCGGATTCAAGGTCAACAATCCTTGAACTCCCGGTTATCTTCATCTTCCCAATCTTCTTCATCATCTCTATCACTTTCGTCGAACACCTCTCCTCGAGCTTGATGCTCATCCATGACATCTAGTCTGTGAGCGAGTTGCTTTAAAATTGTGGCGATTTGATTGATTTGGTGCTGCAAATTGGGTTGTTTCGTATCTTGATTGTATAGATTTTGGTTGTTTGAATTTTGGTTGTTCGGGTTTTGATTGTTTGAATTTTGGTTGGTCGAGATTTTGATTGTTTGGATTTTGGTTGTTGACCATGGCATACGAAGTACCATGATGGGTTATAGGCATGGCAGTGCTAAGCTCCTTAAGGAAGGAAGCTTGCTCCAATGCCAAAATCGATACCAACTTCCTGGTTCAACCTCATACTGATATCAATAAGAGGAAAAAAAAGAATACAAGCACAGAATCCCTCTATAAAGTTGGAATCTCTCCAAGAAAATAAATTAAGTTTATGGCGTCTCACCAAACTAGTTCCATCTCAAGATCAAACATGCAATTTCATTAATCATTCAAAAGTGTCTTTAATTGTATATCCTTTGATTCTTAAATAGCCAACAAAATAAAATACTACTCTAATTAGGAAATAGTAATCTAGATAGAATAAAACTAGGAAATACTAATCTAATTAGGAAATAATAATTGTAGATAGAATAGGACTAGGAAATACTAATCTAACTAGGAAAGCAATAAATCCTTATTTGCATCATTGCCCATCTAAAAGTTTATATTGTATAAGATATGTTAATTAGTTTGTTTAAGCAAAGATAATATATTTGACATAGCCAAAGTACTTCCCTTATGTAACCCTTTACTTCCAAAGATTGAGATAGGCGGAAGAGGAAAGCAATTAGACGATTAGTTTACATTGGGGAGACCATTCGGAGTTTGAGTGATGGACATGAAATTTGTTAATTGAAGTTTAGATAATGAGAAATCGATGTTATTTATCTCGAGTTTTAGTATTTTCAATTACACTATTTATGTGTCATATTTTAGGTGATTTTTTAATTTTAAGTAATTAATTTATTAAATTACTGCATCGATAAGATAGAAAATAATAAATACAAGACGAAAAGTAACATTATTCTTAAAGAAAAAATATGATGCATTTTTGGTATTGTAGGCTTGTAGCCAAGCACAATATATGCTTGGATACAAAGAAAAAAAAAAAAACTATTTACAAGCCGGTGTGGAGAAGACACCTTACTCACTTTTGATTTCACAACAATGTACCAAAAATAAGGGTCAAAAGCCACGTTATTGAACCAAAGCCCATGAAAGCAGGGACCGCACAAGCTCATATATATGCGTGTGTGGGGAAAGTGAACCAATATAACGCTGAAGAGACGCAAACCAGCCTAGACAGATGTCATCTTCTTCCTCAACACGGGAAAAAAAATCATGAAAAGAGTCATGTACAAAGGACTTCGACCCATTTGGGATTTATGGTGATAACTTACAAATTTAGGTGAAAAGTGAATTTCAGCTGTTTCATCCAATAAGCGTTTTATCAATTTTGAAGTTCCCCATCATACATTCAACTATGATGTTAATAAAATTGATTTGGAACTTATGCATTAGAAAACTTTTCTATTTATACATAACTAGTTATTTCTTACAAAAATGATTATTTTAAGCTAAAATAAATTTATTTTTATCATAAATAGTTATTTTGTGACTATTTGTGAATGAATTAACCGTTAGTAAGAGAGGTCTCCGTTCATCAGTTTATGGCATGCCTTGCAAATTTGTTTAATCTCTAAAGTCAAAGATATGTTTAGTAAATAGTATTTCGCTCTTGATCATATAAACTTGAATATCATCATGTCCAAATCTTCAAAATACCAAAAAATCTTAAAAACGATGTGAGGGAGGTTGTTCCTAGGGTTGGGCTGAACCACGCTAGCCCGGCCCACACGACACCAATGGGTCTAAGGATAGTCTGGTAGTAAGAAATCGATATTAAGGGATAGGATGGGCTGGGTTGAAGAGGGCAAGGTCGGCCCAGGAAGCCCAGAAAGGAGCAGTAAAGTTGCGCGCGTGGAACGTGTATCCCTAAGTCAAAAGACTTGACACCACTACTAGCCAACAATCCACATACGTAGTGACGCAGTGCCAGGGACAACCTTCGTCCCTGGACAGACCTAAAAGGTAGGTGCGCTAGGCCAAGACCAGGCCTCATTTAATGACGGTCAGGGACAGACACGCCACGACGTGAACCCTAAACTTTCAGCGGTTGCCACGATCGGCTTGCTAGAAGACCACCCCAACTAGGTATATATACCCCCCTCGCGGGGATAAAAACCTCTCTAAACACTTTCATTTGAGCTCCCTTAAATCATAGACTAAGAGCTCAAGTTGATGGTATCAAAGGTGTTTCTCACCACCCTGAACCCTCATTTCTCCATATTCATAGGAACGGATCAACCCAACGCGAAGTTGCTCGGGCTACAAAACACAACATCAACAAATAATTTTCTAAATATTGTTTTAAACAATTTAAAAAAAAAATCTGCCACACGGGCCAAGCACTCTGACTTACCGGAATCTAAAAGGGTAGTGCTATACCCACCGAGGGTGTAACCCAAGGATAGGTTTAGAGAAGGCCAAATCTTCTTCTTCTTCTTCTTCTTCTTCTTCTTCTTCTTTTCTTAGATTTTTTTTTTTTATATCCTTAAACATTTAAAAAAAAATTCATAACATCATTAAAAAAACACTTCCTTAATCACTAAATAAAAATAAAGGTGTTGGGACCCAACTCTTGGTAGATCTATAATTTTGCCATCTAAAAAATGTTTTACAACTATTTACAAATATTTCTTACAATAAAAATTTCACTTATCATCTCCTATACCACACACCAATATGTGATTTGTCATTTTTGTCATTCTATTTAGGGGTGTAACCGGTCCGGTCCAGTCCGGTTTTGGACAAAATTTAGGACCGAACTGGTATGTACCGGTTTTGCATTTTTCAAAACCGATTACGTACCGGTTACCCTCCTAAACTGGTACTTCCGATTTTACTGGTTTTCGGTCCGATTTTTTGATTTTTTTTTAATGTAAGTTTGACAATTTGTTATTAAAAATCTGTTTATAAAAAAAAAATGCTTTAAAAAAATCTGTTTTATACTTTTATTAAAAAAATCTACTTTACTAAAAAAATATGCTTTACTAAAGCCAAGTACTATATTAGTATTAGTTATGGTGATTTAGTATTACTATTTCAGTATAACTAAAACTATAGTCTATAATAAACTATTAGTGTTAGTTATATATTAATATTAGTTATAGTGATTTGTTATAATTATATCAGTATAAGTATAACTATACTCTATATTAGTATAACTACTAATGTCCTATGTATTTATCAAAATTTAGTAATAATATTTGAGTGATTTTCTTTCTTTTTATATATTATATATAAAACTTATATATATAAAATATTTTGTATAATATTATTTTTGTATTAAACTTATATATATATAATTTTTTTATTTTTTTTCTTCAACTGGTCTGGTCCCAAAAACTATGAAACCGGAACCGGACCGGATTCAACCGATTTGTGCAAATAAAGAACCGATTTCGGACCGAAAAACCAGAAAACCGGCCCAACCGGTCATGTCCGGTCCGGTTTGGGCCGGTTTTCCAATTTTTCAATCCAAACTTACACCCCTAATTCTATTTAAATACACACATATTGATATGTGAATATGTGTGTTTAAATAGAATGACAAAAATGACAGATTATATGTTAGTGTGTGGTTACATCCAAACATACTTTTATTGTCGTTGATGCTCATTCATTCTCTCTTTCGTGTGAAAGACCATAGTAGCCTCCGTTTGGATAGTGAGATAAAATGAAATGGTTTTAAATAAAAGTTAAAAGTTGAATAAAATATTGTTAGAATATTATTTTTTAATATTATTATTATTAAGAGATTTGAAAAAGTTGAATTATTTATTATATTTTGTATGAGAATTTGAAAAAGTTATAATGATAAGATGAGATTAGTTGAGATGATTTCTTAATCCAAACAGAACTTATAAAAGATGAAAAAGGAAAAATCCGTAAAGATAGAGTTTGTTAATTTTCAATAACCAATTGAAGTATCCTCCATTTATTTTTCCTAAATACAATAAACTCTCTTTCAAGGTACAATTTCAACTGCCTTTCATTCAATTCAATTATTGGAAACACTTTTTTTTCCTTTTTTTTAACAAGTAATTATTAGAAACCATTGTTGCACCATGATACAAGCTTTAAAATGGAGGAACGTGGTTGCAACATTATTTAAGTTGGCGTTGGATTGACGCAGAAAAAGAATCTATTATGGGGGACCCAACCCCCCCAAGTGCTAATCATAGTTAAAGTGGAGAAATGGCTTGAGCAAAGTATCCAAAATATTGTAATGCCAACCCAGTCACAACGTCGACTACCGACGAATATCTCTCTGTACGTACACGTACCCCAGCTGCACTCGCCAAGCCAATCCATTCCTGGCTCCTGTACCGGCGTCTCGACTTCGGAGGCTTTCTCACTTATTTTTTTTTGTTTTGGCTCAGCTACCTTATTGATTCCAACGGGGGAGGGAAGCGCATTCAGCCACCGCCACCCTGCCCGCCATGCGGGTAGACTTGTGGGGCGAGGGGCGGGACGCCTGCTTCTATCCCCCTAAAATCATTCTCAATTTCTCTTCTCTCCCTCCACAGCTTCTTCTTCTCTCTTCTCCTCCCTTCTTATCCTGTTTCTCTTCCTCCCTTATGTCTAGGGGTGAGCATCGGTCGGTCCGGACTGAAAAAATCAAACCGGACCAGACCGGTCATTTTGGACCGGACCGGACCAGACCGAATTTGGTCCGGTCCGGTCCGGTCTAATTTTTTTTAGACCGAATGAATTCGGTCCGGTCCACGGTCCGGATGTTTTTCGGACCGGACCGAATATATTTATATATATATTTTTTATTTTTTTATATATAATTATACTATATTATAATTAAGTATAGACTATTAATACTATTATATATTTATATAGTTATACTAATGGTTATATTAGTTGTTATATTAATTTAGTTATACTATATTATAATGATTTATTATAAGTTATAAATTTATAAGAAATTATAACTATATTATATATTAGTATAAGTTATAATGATTTAGTATAGTTATAAGTATAGACTATAGACTATACTTATACTTATACAATTATACTTATACTAAATTACTAATATTACTAATATATAGTTATAGCCTATAGCCTATACTATATTACTAATAGTCTAATACTTTATACTAATACTATTATATAGTTATACTAATAGTTATATTAGTTTAGTTATACTATATTTTAGTGATTTATTATAACTATAATATATATTAGTATAAGTTATAATGATTTAGTATAGTTATAACTATTAACTATAGATTATAGTTATACTTATACAATTATAGTTATACTAATATTACTAATATATAGCTATAGCCTATACTATATTACTAATAGTCTAATACTTTATACTAATACTATTATATAGTTCTACTAATAGTTATATTAGTTTAGTTATACCATATTATAGTGATTTATTATAACTATATTATATATTAGTATAAGTTATAATGATTTAGTATAGTTATAACTATAAACTATAGATTATAGTTATACTTATACAATTATACTTATACTAATATTACTAATATATAGCTATAGCCTATACTATATTACTAATAGTCTAATACTTTATACTAATACTATTATATAGTTATACTATAATTGTCATTATAGTATTAGAATTATAAATTATACTATACTTATACTTATACTAATATTATTAATATATAGCTACACTATATTACTAATAGTCTAATACTTTATACTAATACTATTATATAGTTATACTAATAGTTATATTAGTTGTTATATTACTAATATATAGCTATAACCTATAGCCTATACTATATTACTAATAGTCTAATACTTTATGCTAATACTATTATATAGTTATACTATAATTGTCATTATAGTATTAGAATCATAAATTATACTATAGTTATAGTTATACTAATATTACTAATATATAGCTACACTATATTACTAATAGTCTAATACTTTATACTAATACTATTATATAATTATAATTTATACTAATCATGATTCATAATAACTAATCACTATAAGTCTATCACTATATATATTTAGTATCAATGTATTAATATATTCTTTAATGTATTACTAATATTATTAAGTATTAAGCGTTATAGTATAAATTATAATATATGTATAATTTATAAATTTATAATAGTATGTATAATTAAATATTTTATTCTTATTTATAATAGTATGTTAAGTATGTATCTTTCTTAATTATGGATATAATATGTATGGATAATTAAATTATTCATGCTTATTGCTTCATATACAAAATGTTAAAAGTTGTATATGGCTCATTATGCATTAACATACTTTAAGTTAGTAATAAAGTAATAATTAACATCATCAATAATGTAATTTTTATCTAATTTATTATCATTGACCATATAAAATATTTTTTTATTGAGTTTGTTACATAATCCACATTAATAAGTCACTTAGTTTAATTTAGTATTGTAAATAATTTTTTTATTAATTGATTTAAAAAAAAAAAGAGGCCGGACCGGACCGGACCGAAAGCTACTGGTCCGGTCCGGTCCCCTTGGGTGTTCGGTCCGGTCCGGTCCAATTGATGGACCGAAAACCTTCGGTCCATCGCCGGACCGGACAGGACCGTGTGCAGCCCTACTTATGTCTTCTTTCTCTCCTTCTCATCCACCCTTTTCTTGTTTTCAGTTTTTGATTTTTCTTCTCGACATCTTGAAGCATGGCCGTAGTTCCTTTGCACAGACTAGGACTGTGCATAAAGGGCTTTGGCCCGCACCGTCCGAAAGACCCGATCCGTCCAACCCAAATAAAGACGGGTTCATCGGGTGAAAGTTTAATAACGGGTTCATCGGGTGAAAAACCGTGAAACCGAATGAATCACTTCTCCTCATTGCGCAACCCTACCCACTGTCGCCCTCTTCAGCTTCTCTCCATTTTATTTTAGTCTGTTAGTCTGAGAGTATGATTTTCAAACCCTAGCCAGTAGCCACCCACTCAGCCTTTGTCGCTCACTCAGCCTCAAGCACTCCGGTGACCAGCTCCACGTCCTTCTAGCCAACATGGACGCCAACAACAACAGCACCGTCGAGTTTGACGAACTCGTCCAAGCTGTCTTGCTCGATATTGAGCACCAAATTCCCTATTTTGCCCCATTTTGCTGTTTTGAACAAAAACAATAAATTCACAAAAAGAAAAACACATGTATCATAAATTCACTTGTGCTGCCCATGGCTCTGCAAACGGCCATTGAGCTCAGCATTTTTGAGATTCTGGCCAAAGCAAGTCTTGGATCCAAGCTCTCCTCCTCGTAGATTGTGGCAGAGATGCCCACTACCGATCTTGAGGCGCCCCAAATGTTGGACCACATCCTCAAGATGCTGGCGAGCCACTCCATGGTAAGATGCTCTGCGGGTGCTGATGACGCTGGGTTTCGTTACTTTTGTAGTGTAAGTCTTCTTATCGACGAGTTGGTGCTGGGCAGCTCGAGATCTTCTCCTTCGATTCCAGATTACCAAGACCACTTCCTCCTGGTACGGGGTTCCATCCAAAGCCTCTGCTTCCTCCCGAGGTGAAGGTCGTCGATGATCTCAAAGAAAATAAAATAGATTTTGAAATACATCATAAGTTTCATCACCGGTGAGGCATCTGAGGGAGGGTGGGTTTGGGAGGGAAAAGGTTGAGTTTGCAGAGGAGAGGAAAAGGAAGAGGAATGGACGATGTGGGAGAGGCTGAGTATAGAGAGGGGCCTGGGTTTGTAAATGAAGTCATGAAGGTATGAAGGTGAATGGGTTCGACCCGATCTGACATTTACGGGTTGGGCCAATTCGAGATTCTACCGTCTTCTTTGTGGGTCAGGTCGGGTCGGCCCAAATTTGGTCAAGCCGGGCCACTTGTGCAGCCCTAGCTTAGACCATGGCCTTGTTGTATGTCGTGGCAGTGATTTTAATTTTTTTTTTTTACCGTGTCACTGTTTTGAATAGCTTCAACGTTTTAATTATTTATTATTTATTATATTTTGATGAGAGACACAATCATTTTAATCTTTTGTGAGGTAAATCAGAAAAATATATAAATCAGAAAATTTATGTTTTTTTAAGGCAATATACTGTTTCCAATTGACCCAAAAAAGGTTTCTTAAAAAAATGATCCAAAAAAAAAAAAAATCCAAGCGACGTCGTCTCACAATATTTTTCTTTAGTCGGCTCTACTCCAGGGTTGAGCCGGATTCGTACAATCCAATAAAGCGATGGCGTAGACTAGACTTTCTTCCCTTTGGTACCTGTACAAAGCGTGGCGCCACGCCATTGGTCCACACCCTCCCATCGTAGTCGTATACCACTATATTGACCCCTGCACACACACACAGCCTTCGACATCGGAGGAGCCTCTCATACCTATATTTTCTCCTCATTCTCATTTTCTCGATCGTGTTCTCTGTATCTCCAAGCAAACCGAACAAAATGGTCAGTCTTCTACTCTTTCATCTCCATTTCTGCTCCGCTACTTCACTTATTATTGATAAATTGTTGCTAAGAACTCCGATTACTATGATTCTGTTCTTCCAAATCTTCTTTTTTACGTTTCTTGCGGTTTCTTATTGATCAAATGGATCTTCATTTGTTTTGAGATTTTTCCGATGTCTTTATTTGTTCTGTGGTCGATCTGATGTTCGGAAGTGAAGTTTGGAATTGTAGTAATCTGTGTGCGTTGTTATAGTTATTAATCATTTTAGTTGTGCTTCTTCAGCTTGCAGATCTGATTTTTTCGAATGTTTACTCTTTGAACCGTGATTTCCGTAGTGGATTATAATTCTTTTTGGAAAGAAATTTTCTGATCAATGATTCATTTTTATTTTGATGACTGGAAATGAGACGATCTACTCTCCTTAACGAAACGGATCGTGCTGAGTTTTGAATGCATTTTGTTCTGGTATTCTTCTAATATGCAGTCTTTTATGGATGATATACTTGGACAAAGAATTTGCAGTGCATGTTGAGAGTTGATATTTTTCAGATTTTAGAGTCCTTTAGTGATGGTTTGGAAGTATTATTATCATCATTAATATTTAGATTTAATTCTACTTCTGTTTCCAGTTTTCTACCTCGAGCACATTGGGCTGCTTAGAAAAATTTTAAGGGATAAAGAAGGCCAATGTATTTGTGTTGGAATTTTCCATTATCTAGAATTATAGCCAAGCGGATTACAATTTCTTCTAGCATAGCTTGTTGATTTTTCTTTTACTTCTTTTTTATTGTTATTGAAAAAAAAGAGTGGATCGTGTTAGGCTAAAATTTTTTTATTGTCAAATCTAGGTAATAGAATTGATTTCTTAATGTTACTATATTTGGGAATGCTAATTCTTGTGGTTTTATTTTTACAATCCATAAGGTCTTCCATATGTTAATATTCCTCATATACTATGTGTCTCAATAACTTGTAGGTTTATTTATGTCAACTACTTAATCTCTATGATGTTTATAAAATTCCTTAGACCAACACAGCCTCGGGTATAGCTGTGCATGATGACTGCAAGTTGAGGTTTCTTGAACTTAAGGCGAAAAGGACCTATCGCTTCATAGTTTTCAAGATTGAGGAGAAGCAGAAGCAAGTTATTGTGGAGAAGGTTGGTAAGCCAAACCAAGGTTACGAGGATTTCACTGCAAGCCTTCCAGCCAACGAGTGCCGTTACGCTGTATATGATTTTGACTTCGTCACGGAGGAGAATTGCCAAAAGAGCAGGATTTTCTTCGTTGCTTGGTGAGTCTAATTAATTGACCTTTCAATTGATCTTTGATGCCTTGTTATTTGTTATTGTACATACACTAATTTGCCTCATGTTGTATGAAGGTCTCCCGACACATCAAGGGTTAGAAGCAAGATGATTTATGCAAGCTCCAAAGATAGATTTAAGAGAGAGCTTGATGGAATTCAGGATGAGTTGCAAGCAACTGATCCATGGGCAAATATTTTTCCATAAGTCGTTCCTTTATTTCCTCCCAGTTAGAAACTGAGGGATATTGGGTACGGCGTAATTGTTCTTCCACAATTCCCCACCATGCTCGTGCATGACCCTTCAATTTCATCTGAATATAACGAACCTTTCGATCCTCTAATACAGCAAACCAATCGAATTAGTTATCAATAGCCGTTAACCAATCTACAAAAGCATTGGGTTCTAATTTCTCATAAAAACTTGGCACATCTACCTTCATCCTCTTAGTCAGTTGTTCACAAAGAGATTGATAATTTGCACCATGTCCACCACAACCTCGGTGAAAATTTTGTCTGTGACGTCGGATTCGAGGCCCACAATCCTCAAACTCTCGGTTATCTTCATCTTTCCAATCTTCTTCATCATCTCGATCACTTTCGTCGAACACCTCCCCTCGAGCTTGACGGTGAGCGAGTTGCTTTAAAATTATGGCGATTTAATTGATTTGGTGCTACAAATTGGGTTGTTTCGTCTCTTGATTGTACAAATTTTGGTTGTTCGGGTTTTGATTGTTCAAATTTTGGTTGGTCGGGATTTTGATTTTGGTTGTTGGCCATGGCATACGAAGTATCACGATGGGTTACAGGCATGGGGGTGCTAAGTTCCTTAAGGAAGGAACCTTGCTCCGATGCCAAAATTGATGCCAACTTCCTGGTTCAACCTCACACCGATACCAAGAAGAGGAAAAAAAAATAATACAAGCACAGAATCCCTCTCCATAAAGTTGGAATCTCTTCAAGAAAATAAATTAAGTTTTTGGCGTCTTACCCAAGTAGTTCCATCTCAAGATCAAACATGCAATTTCATTAATCATTCAAAAGTGTCTTTATTGCATATCCTTTGATCCTTAAATAGCCAACAAAATAAAATACTACTCTAACTAGGAAATAGTAATCTAGATATAATGAAACTAGGAAATACTAATCTAATTAGGAAATAATAATTGTAGATAGAATAGGACTAGGAAATACTAATCTAATTAGGAAAGCAATAAATTCTTATTTGCATCAATGCCCATCTAAAAGTTTATATTGTATAAGATATGTTAATTAGTTTGTTTAAGCAAAGATAATATATTTGACATAGCCAAAGTACTTCCCTTATGTAACCCTTTACTTCCAAAGATTGAGATAGGCGGAAGAGTAAAGCAATTAGACGATTAGTTTACATTGGGGAGACCATTCGGAGTTTGAGTGATGGACATGAAATTTGTTAATTGAAGTTTAGATAATGAGAAATCGATGTTATTTATCTCGAGTTTTAGTATTTTCAATTACACTACTAATGTGTCATATTTTAGGTGGTTTTTTAATTTTAAGTAATTAATTTATTAGAAAACTGCATCGATAAGATGGAAAATAATAAAAACAAGACGAAAAGTAACATTATTCTTAAAAGAAAAAATATGATGCATTTTTGGTATTGTAGGCTTGTAGTCAAGCATAATATATGCTTGGATACGAAGAAGAAAAAAAAAAAAAAAACTATTTGCAAGCTGGTGTGGAGAAGACACCTTACTCACTTTTGATTTCACATGAAATTATTTATAAGAGAAGTTTAAGAATCAAATTTAACCATGTAAACAGTGTGCAAAATATATCTATCATACGGACTTGTAAATTTTATTTTATTTTTTATTTTTATGTCGGGAAACTCTCCAAGACAAGGTCATTCAAACCCACCCTATAGAGTACTGTAAAAAAAAAAAACCCACCCTACAGAGTAAATCCTGATCTCGTGCATCGCATTCTCAAAATTTTCCTATACATAATTGGTTAAATAGCTAGTTTTTCACTCAGAGTGTGATCCCAAAAGATTGTTTACACTCATAAAGTGTTGAACCTTGGATCTTGAATGAAGTAATATCTCAAAACCAATATCTTCACCACTTGAGCCAACCATTTAGGGTTGGACTTGTAAATAAAATACCACTAAAAGAAAATGCTAATGAATCACAAAGTGAATATGATGCTATCCTGTTTCTTCTATGCATCACCTTTTTCATTTCCAAGGATACAAATTGCTCGCGAAAAGAAAGTATAATTGTTGCATTACACTCACGAAACATGCTGGGAAAAAAATTGAGGATGTTGACATAACTAGAGACTAGAGAGAATAAGGTTGGGTTGAAAAATCGGAGTCAAGCATAAGGGCAGTGGGCCCAAGATCAACAAAGATGAAGAAAAGCCCGATAAAGGCCTAGATCAAACAGACTTTCCACCTCATCACGTTCTAGCCCACATGGGGCCTAAATGACAGTCTATGGATGGCGGATAAGATGAAGAGGAGAATACCCTGCAAACCCGATAACACAGTATATATCTCGAGGCTTAGCCACAAAGGGCGAATGTCCTGCAAACTGTATTACATTATCGGACATGAGCTGCAAATTTTGTTAGTTGGCTCGTGAATATGACACAAACTCGATACGGAATAATAGCATTAAGAGTCGAGTATAATTTGACTTAAGTTAATCTAATATGAATGACCCAACGCATGCTACGACCTGTGACCTAACACGTGACTTAACACGAACCCATATAATCCAAATTCAACTAACACGCTTTGTTATTCGAATCGGATTATAACACAAACCTAAATAACTCGACATGATTGACACCCTTAATTAAAATGTTGAATTGCATTCAAGCAAGACTCCCGCGACATGACATGCCGGATAATGTATCCTCACTAAAACTCAATAATCAGAGATCGAATAGCTGCACGAAAGCAATGTGACTAGAGAAGGCCTTGGTAAAGTTTAATAAAGACGTATACTTGAACACAAGCAAAAGGGAGAACATGCCTCCACAAAAATGTCCCAAAAATAAGGGTCGAAGCCACGTTATTGAACCAAAGCCCATGAAAGCAGGGACCGCACAAGCTCATATAAATGCGTGTGGGGAAAGTGAACCAATATAACGCTGAAGAGACGCAAACCAGCCTAGACAGATGTCATCTTCTTCCTCAACAGGGGAAAAAAATCATGAAAAAGTCATGTACAAAGGACTTCGACCCATTTGGGATTTATGGTGATAACTTACAAATTTAGGTGAAAAGTGAATTTCAGCTGTTACATCCAATAAGCATTTTATCAATTTTGAAGTTCCCAGTCATACATTCAACTATGATGTTAATAAAATTGATTCGGAACTTATGCATTAGAAAACTTTTCTATTTATACATGGCTAGTTATTTTTTATAAAAATGATTATTTTCAATTAAAATAAATTTATTTTCATCATAAATAGTTATTTTGTGACTATTTGTGAATGAATCAATCGTTAGTAAAAGAGGTCTCCGTTCATCAGTTTATGGCATGCCTGGCAAATTTGTTTCATCTCTAAAGTCAAAGATATGTTTAGTAAATATTATTTCGCTCTTGATCATATAAACTTGAATATCATCTTGGCCAAATCTTCAAAATACCAAAAAATCTTAAAAACAATGTGAGAGAAGTTGTTCCTAGGGTCGGGCCGAACCACATTGGCTCGGCCCACAAGATACCAATGGGTCTAAGGGTAGTCTGGTAGTAAGAAATCGATATGAAGGGATAGGATGGACTAGGTTGAAGAGGGCAAGGTCGGCCTAGGAAGCCCAAAAAGGAGCAGCAAAGTTGCACGTGCGGAACGTGTATCCTTGAGTCAAAAGATTTGACACCACTACTAGCTGACAATCCACATACGCAATGCTAGGGACAACCCTGGTCCCTAGACAGACTTGAAAAGTAGGCACGCCAGGACAAGACCAGGCCGCATTTAATGATGGTAGAGGACGGACAAGCCACGACGTGAACCCTGGACTTTCAGCAGTTGCCACGATTGGCTTGCCAGGAGACCACCCCAATTAGGTATATATACCCCCTCGCGGGGGTAAAAAAACTCTCTCAACACTTTCATTTGAGCTCCCTTAAATCATAGACTAAGAGCTCAAGTTGGCGGCATCAAATGTGTTTCTCACCACTCTGAACTCTCATTTCTCTATATTCATAGGAACGGATCAACCCAACGCGAAGTTGCTCAGGCTACGAAACACAACATCAACAAATAATTTTTTAAATATTGTTTTAAACAATTTAAAAAAAAAAAATCAACCATCCTATAGTGGCTGCCACACGTGCCAAGCACTTTGACTTACCAGAATCTAAAAGAGTAGTGCTATACCTACCAAGGGTGTAGCCCGAAGATGGGTTTAGAGAAGGCCAAATCTTCTTCTTCTTCTTTTCTTAGATTTTTTTTTTTAATATCCTTAAACATTTAAAAAAAAATCATAACATCATTAAAAAAATATTTTCTTAATCACTAAATAAAAATAAAGGTGTCGGGACCCAACTCTTGGTAGATCTATCATTTTGCAATCTAAAAAATGTTTTACAACTATTTACAAATATTGTCTTTATAATATTATTTTATAATATTATTATTATTTTGAGATTTGAAAAAATTGAATTATTTATTATATTTTCTATGAAAATCTAAAAAAATTGTAATGATAAGATGAGATTAATTGAGATGATTTCTTAATCTAAACGGAACCTAAAAGAAGTGAAAAAGAAAGAATTCGCAAATATATAGTTTGTTAATTTTCAATAACCAATTGAAGTATCCTCCATTTATTTTTCCTAAATACAATAAACTCTCTTTCAAGGTACAATTTCAACTGCCTTTCATTAAATTCAATTATTGGAAACACTTTTTTTTCCTTTTTTTTAACAAGTAATTATTAGAAACCATTGTTGCACCATGATACAAGCTTTAAAATGGAGGAACGTGGTTGCAACATTATTTAAGTTGGCGTTGGATTGACGCAGAAAAAGAATCTTTTATGGGGGACCCAACCCCCCCAAGTGCTCATCATAGTTAAAGTGGAGAAATGGCTTGAGGAAAGTATCCAAAATATTGTAATGCCAACCCAGTCACAACGTCAACTACCGACAAATATCTCTCTGTACGTACACGTACCCCAGCTGCCCTCGCCAAGCCAATCCATTCCTGGCTCCTGTACGCGGCGTCTCGACTTCGGAGGCTTTCTCACTTTTTTTTTTTTTTGTTTTGGCTCAGCTACCTTATTGATTCCAACGGGGGAGGGAAGCGGATTCGGCCACCGCCACCGCCACCCTGCCCGCATGTGGGTAGACTTGTGGGGGCGGTGGGCGGGACGTCTGCTTCTATCCCTCTAAAATCATTCTCAATTTCTCCTCTCTCCCTCCGCAGCTTCTTCTTTCTTCTCCTCCCTTCTTTTCCTGTTTCTCTTCCTCCCCTATGCCTTCTTTCTCTCCTTCTCATCCACCTCCTTTTCTTGTTTTCAGTTTTTGACTTTTCTTCTCGACATCTTGAAGCGTGGCCGTAATTCCTTTGCTCAGACCATGGTCTAGTTGTATGTCGTGGCAGTGATTTTAATTTTTTAATTTTTTTAACCGTGTGTCACTGTCTGAAACTCATTTATTAGATACTGGCCACTAAACTCTACTCTTAGAAAATAGCCATTAACTCTAATTATCTAAACGGTTTCAAAGTTAACATCTGGCAAACATTTATAGGCTCTATTTATGAAAATTATATTAAAAGCGGAGACTAAAAAAGAGACAACTAATTTATATTAGAACTCTCTCATAAATTTCTCGAGAGGTGAAAAATGGATAATTTAGTTAATACTTAATAGAATATCCTGTTTTTTTGGAATCCGACAAATTTCGATGACTATTTTATCATTTAGTAAGATGAGTTCATTACCGTTCCCGCCACACAAAAATCCACTTCAACACTTGCAATTATTAAGGAGGAGTTTAAATTGAAAGATGAGTTAAGATAGTTTGTAAATAATAGAATAAAATATTTTTAAAATATTATTTTTTAATATTATTATCATTTTAAAATTTAAAAAAATTGAATTGTTTATTATATTTTATGTAGAAATTTAAAAATATTATTTAAAATTTAAAAAAATTAAATTATTTATTATATTTTAATGTGAGAATTTGAAAAAATTGTTTTGAAATTTAGAAAAAAAAAATTATTATATTTTATATAAAAATTTTAAAAAGTTGTAATGATGAAAATGAGATGAGTTGAGATAGGTTGAGGAGAGTTACGAATACAAACAATCCCTAAACATTATTCTAAAATTTAAGAATCAAACTTTACTTGAGAGAAACAAATTATTTTAATCTTTTGTGAGGTAAATCGGAAAAATATATAAATCAGAAAAATTATGTTTTTTTGTAAGGCAATAATATACTGTTTCCAATTGACCCAAAAAAGGTTTCTTAAAAAAAGATCCAAAAAAAAAAAAAATCCAAGCGACGTCGTCTCACAATATTTTTCTTTAGTCGGCTCTACTCCAGGGTTGAGCCGGATTCGTACAATCCAATAAAGCAATGGCGTAGACTAGACTTTCTTCCCTTCGGTACCCGTACAAAGCGTGGCGCCACGCCATTGGTCCACACGCTCCCATCGTAGTCGTATACCACTATATTGACCCCTGCACACACACAGAGCCTAGCCACCTATCTATATAAATAGCTTCAACGTTTTTAGCAGAGCCTTCGTCATCGGAGGAGCCTCTCGTACCTATATTTTCTCCTCATTCTCATTTTCTCGATCGTGTTCTCTGTATCTCCAAGCAAACCGAACGAAATGGTCTGTCTTCTACTCTTTCATCTCCATTTCTGCTCCGCTACTTCACTTGTTATTGATAAATTGTTGCTAAGAACTCCGATTACTATGATTCTGTTCTTCCAAATCTTCTTTTTTACGTTTCTCGCGGTTTCTTATTGATCAAATGGATCTTCATTTGTTTTGAGATTTTTCCGATGTCTTTGTTTGTTCTGTGGTCGATCTGATGTTCGGAAGTGAAGTTTGGAATTGTAGTAATCTGTGTGTTTTGTTATAGTTATTAATCAGTTTAGTTGTGCTTCTTCAGCTTGCAGATCTGATTTTTTCGAATGTTTACTCTTTGAACCGTGATTTCCGTAGTGGATTATAATTCTTTTTGGAAAGAAATTTTCTGATCAATGATTCATTTTTATTTTGATGACTGGAAATGATACGATCTACTCTCCTTAACCAAACGGATCGTGCTGAGTTTTGAATGCATTTTGTTCTGATATTCTTCTAATATGCAGTCTTTTATGGATGATATACTTGGACAAAGAATTTGCTGTACATGTTAAGAGTTGATATTTTTCAGATTTTAGAGTCCTTTAGTGATGGTTTGGAAGTATTATTATCATCATTAATATTTAGATTTAATTCTACTTCTGTTTCCAGTTTTCTACCTCGAGCACATTGGGCTGCTTAGAAAAATTTTAAGGGATAAAGAAGTCCAATGTATTTGTGTTGGAATTTTCCATTATCTAGAATTATAGCCAAGCGGATTACAATTTCTTCTAGCATAGCTTGTTGATTTTTCTTTTACTTCTTTTTTATTGTTATTGAAAAAAAAGAGTGGATCGTGTTAGGCTAAAATTTTTTTATTGTCAAATCTAGGTAATAGAATTGATTTCTTAATGTTTACTATATTTGGGAATGCTAATTTTTGTGGTTTTATTTTTACAATCCATAAGGTCTTCCATATGTTAATATTCCTCATATACTATGTGTCTCAATAACTTGTAGGTTTATTTATGTCAACTACTTAATCTCTATGATGTTTATAAAATTCCTTAGGCCAACGCAGCCTCGGGTATAGCTGTGCATGATGACTGCAAGTTGAGGTTTCTTGAACTTAAGGCGAAAAGGACCTATCGCTTCATAGTTTTCAAGATTGAGGAGAAGCAGAAGCAAGTTATTGTGGAGAAGGTTGGTGAGCCAAACCAAGGTTACGAGGATTTCACTGCAAGCCTTCCAGCCGACGAGTGCCGTTATGCTGTATATGATTTTGACTTCGTCACGGAGGAGAATTGCCAAAAGAGCAGGATTTTCTTCGTTGCTTGGTGAGTCTAATTAATTGACCTTTCAATTGATCTTTGATGCCTTGTTATTTGTTATTGTACATATACTAATTTGCCTCCTGTTGTATGAAGGTCTCCCGACACATCAAGGGTTAGAAGCAAGATGATTTATGCAAGCTCCAAAGATAGATTTAAGAGAGAGCTTGATGGAATTCAGGTTGAGTTGCAAGCAACTGATCCAACTGAGATTGGTCTTGATGTCATTAAGAGCCGTGCCAGCTGAATACAAATTGAAGGCCTTGCAACAGGGAGTTCCTCCTTTTGGCCCTTCTGTACTTAAGTGAAGTGTCTATAGTTTGTGGGATGCTGGACTTGGCCAATTACGGGTATAAATTTCCAAGTTTTGCCCTGGAGTTTTTTTTTTTTATCAATCCTGGACAAGCATCTTTGCTTTCCAGTATATCAATGTGAATCTGTTATATCTGGAACCTATGTACTGTTGAGTGGCTTCTTATGGTCCTATTTTCTTTTAGCTAAGTGTAACTTGTTTGCCGGGGGGTAGACGACACCTTTAGTTCATTTCAAGTTTTAAATTGATCCTTGTCAATTAATTAACTTTGGAGTGCTAAAGGGGAATGGTTTTAAGATTTCCAAAGTTGCTGATTTATTTGGCCTGTTTTGTATTACATAGATAATTATATCACAAGAGAACTGATGCTTGTTCTTGAAAACTTCTGATATTATTCTTGCAAACTTATCTAGTATGTTTACTGGAGTTCTACTTGGTAAGTTTTCTTGTAAGTTTTTGAGTTCTGTGAAACAAGATTTGCTGTCTTGACAGGCCCTTTGTGAACTAAATAATGTTTGTACACGTCAATGACAGCTTCATTGAGCAAGGTTATGTACCTATCAATTCATTAATGATGGGGATGCTGATCTGTGTCTGTGACTGTGTGTCGTCCACCACTCATACTTTTTTTTAGGGGTACACTAGATCAACATAGATAGGCAAATAAAGTTCAAATATGGGTTTGGGTCTTCAATGAGTTAACTCTAACTCAACCTAAATAATTAAATGTGTCATCTAGGTTCAAGTCATTCGAGTTGCTTTTAGGGTTCATGACGAATCAACCATTTATTTTCTTAGTCTTTAAAATTGTAGACACATTTTCTTATGGATTATTTAATTCAATTACATCATTATTATATTTTTACATAAAATATTTTCTGATTTGATTTTACTTATCAAAAAAAAAAAAATTCCTGATTTGATTTTTCATCCATCTGTATACATGAATGCATGAATGACATCTATGAGATTAAAATTATATTATAGATTCGATATGTTTAAATTTTCAAGAATTTAAATATACGATAGAGATTCGAGATGTTTAAATTTTCAAGAATTTAAATATACAATAGAGATGTTCCAGCATCTAAGTAAAGATAAAAAAAGTGCTATAAATAATGATAATAACTGCTTAATTAAAACATTTCAGACGAAATTATTTTTTTCAATTGATATTTTTGTTTGTCCTGGTTTGTATCACAAAAAGCAAAATTGAGATTCTGGAAGTGTTTTATAACCTTATATATAATTTCATTAGTCTCTACACTTATCATACGATGCATGATATATTTAGATTATTTGCTTTAATATTAATGGATAAAAAATTGCTAAAAATTTATTCTTGGATCATTTATAAACTTTTTGAAGGTCTAGGGGATGAGCATAGTGGCGCCATTCCCAACCCACTGTTGGTCAAATCCACCCAAACAAATCAAAGATTTCTAAATAGAGTTTTGCTACACAACTTCCTACTATTCATCCACACTCCACACTCCATATTTTTAAATATTTTTTAATAATTTTTTAAAATTTTTTTTTGAATTTTTTTTTTAAATATTTCAAATTTTTTATTTACTATTCATATAAAAATTATTTAATAAAAAAAATTAAAAAAAATTTTAAAAAAAAATGGAGTGTGGAGTGTTGGGAGGTTGGGAAGATTTATTGTTCTAAATAACATCAACGGTTCAAACCCAACAGCATCAATAGAAAATCAAACGCGTGGATCTAGCTATATCGTTTGATAAATGAGATGAGGTACACATCTTATTTTATTATTATAATTTTTTTAAATTTTTATACAAAATATAATAAATAATTTAATTTTTTTAAATTCAATTCAATTTTTTCAAATTCTAAGACTTCCGCAGAGGGAGGGGGTGTTGTGGATCCTGGACAAGAAGAAACTTGTAGCAGCACCGTGAGCTTGAATAGAGGAGAAGAACTAAGAAAGCTGAAAAAAAAACCGATGACGAAGAAGAAGAGAAAAAAGGGTAAAAAAGAGTAATACTAAATATGTAATGTGTTGTACAGGTGTCGGTGTGTCGCGCACTATTTTTAAAAAATAATGAAATTTATTATTAAAAAATTAATTTTTTAATGTATGATTCATATTTATTTAGTTTTTTTAAAAAACAATAAGGACACTTTTGTATTATATAACTGCAAAAATATCATTTTTAGAGAAAAAAAGATACATCCACCTAAAGTGAAATATGATTTGAGATTTATTTAAAGAAAAATTTTTCTTATTAGTTATTATTTATTATTCCACTTTCCATATTTTATAAAAAATACCTTCACACTCTATACAAAAAAAATATTTTAAGTATAGGATATGTCAGTAAATAGTGATTAATGTATAATATTTATATTTTTTAAATGATGTATAAGTATTATAAAAGCGAGTAAAAACTAGAGCGTATCCCACCCACCACCCACCACCCTCTTGCTTCTTCATAAATATTGATAGAATTTGCCTGCCAATTGTCCAGTGGCCGGTCGAGATGATTCCGGATGATCCATCGTCCGAGCCACCTTTTTATATACTAAAAATTATATTTTAAGTCAGTTGTAGAACAAACCTAACAAATATTTAAATGACATAATTAGATTTAAAAGATATATTTTAAAATTTTAATTTTATAAATTAAACCTTATAATTTAAATAATGTGAATGATGTATTTTATCCACAAACTTAATAATATATTAACTCTTTATGTATATTTGGTCTTTTAAGTTGACTCTAACATGGCATAGTCCAACAAACTATTATGTACAGATTTTACTTGCTTGAAAAATAAAAAAGGTTGAACAAGGTTTACTCAGTGGTTCATTTGAGAAGTGAGATGAGATGAGAATTTTATAAATAATAGTAAGATAGTTTGTGAATAGTACTGAGATAATTAGAGTTGAGTATTTTTTAAGTTTTAAAAAATGAGAGAGAAAAAATTGAATAAAAAATATTATAAAGTTAAAATGTTGTTAAAATATAATTTTATAATATAATTTTTATTTAAAGATTTGAAAAAGTTAAATTATTTTTTATTTTTTGTTTGAAAGTTTGGAAAAATTATAATGATTAGTTTGAAAAAGTTGTAATGATTAGTTTGAAAATGCAGTAATGATTAGTTTGAAAATATTTATATTTAAATTATACTTGAAAATAAGATGGATGAGATGAGAATTTTTAAATAAGATCTATTCCCGAAGCTTAATAAAAATTGGGAAATTTATGCTTTACTTTAAACTATCATTTTTTTGAAATATGACCTCAAATTATCTAATTGAAAAATTCTACTCAACCTCGGGTCTGCCTATCACACATCACACACCTGCCTACTCATCAACTCGGTTAGGTCTGCCTTTCTCCCTCACTCCTCAATCCTCATTCATCCAAACGAAGACGAAGCCCTCACTCTCCATTCTCTACGCAACCCCTCCTAGACGAAGACAAGCCCTCAATCCGCACTCACCTAGATGAAGACCGAACCCCACCTACTCTCTCGTCTGCACAACACCCCCAATAATGGCCACCAGGTGGTCAATTCTCTCTCCTCGAAAACCCAGGCCTTTTTTGGACAGTTGCTTTTGGTTTTACGAAACAATTTTGATTTCGTTGTTTTTGAGAAGAAAATGAGGAAGAAAAATGTGATTTTTGAAGTATTGAGTTAGGTTTGCTATAGAGAGAAATGTTAAATCACCAATCATTTCTGAATGTAAAAGGAGATAGGATTTATTGACCGTAAAATATAGAAAAATGATAAACTTTCTTTTTCCCAAGTTTGCTCTCCATCTCTCTTTGGTATCAATGAACTTTTTGTTAAAATATGTATGTATGTTTGTATATAGCCCGCCATAAGATCCTTTTGACCCTTTGCTTTCTCTTATGGTTGCTGGATTCATAAGATCTTGTGCTATTTCTCCGTTTTATGGGGTGAGAAAGCTGGGGAGGGGAGGGGAGAGGGAACCCAAGGAGACGTGGGTGGGCGGGGGGAAATGATTTTTTTTTTAATTCATTGCATTAAAAGTTAAAACGCAGGTTTAAGTTTAAAAATAATAAAAAAAATAATTATACGTAGCGATGTGCGGAGGTTGTGATACAGCGGGAGGTTGTATAACAATGCTCCTTCCATTGGGGGCATAATAGGGCAAATATCATATTATAATTGGGAAAATTCCATATTATGCATTGATAAGGGGTTCGTTACATAATTGGGCAAATAACATAACTGGGCAAATATCATATTATGCATTGATAAGGGGTTCGTTACATAATTAAAAAAACAACTGAGACGTATTTGGAATTAATATTTTTTTCAGTTGCGCCCCTTTAACTCCAACACTGGACCGCGCGTGCATGATGATAGACACTAGGTATAAGTAGACTCAATCGCTCCCATCGTTTCGTCATCTTCAGTTCTTAGGGCAACCTCGGCTGCAGATCCTGTGCCAACAGAAGAGCTTAAACCCAGGTCTCTCTCTCTCTCTCTCGCTCTCGCGCGCCGAAGAATTAAATCGAATTAACCGATCCGATGGCTGCGTGCCCTAAAACCAAGAGCTGTTACAGCAAAACACGATTACTCTATATATAAAGATGGCTCTTTTTCGTAGTTCAGATCGTATATTCTTTAGTGTATTTTAGTTTCTATGCGATTGGTTATGCGAAACTTGAGTCTTAGATTATGACTGCCGATTCCATATTTGATACGTAATTTCGAATTTCATGGAGTTGAAATGTTAGAGTCTCTTATTTCTGGTAAACCTAACATAATCTCGTCGCTATTTTATATAGACCCGTATTCTGCTATTTCTTGTTGAAAGTTATGTCACAGTTCATGGGAAAAGGTTTTTATTTCAGTTTTTTTTTTTTTTAAATTTTCTTCAGAAATGCTTCCTAATTTTTATAGAAATTTGACGTCCAATTTTACCAATCTTAGTTACTTTGACTCAACATCTGCACAATTGGGAGCTATGATTTGATCCCGGAAATGGCCTCTAGTAGTGAACTGCAATATGCATGCTTTTTGTAGCTTTATATGAATAATACAATGTGTGCGATCATAATAAAAGTGGACTGATTAATTCAATTAACTCATAAGCTACAATGTCAGGGATGGTTAGAAATTTGAAATCACTTTTTTTTTTTTTAGTTTATGGATAAATTGATGGGTTTTCAAGTGACAATCGTTGGGTAGTAGTGCATTTTGCACAACAAAAATGTAACTGTTTTTTGGTACACAGCATAACATATGTGTTATGCCCTACGCAGGCTCTACAATATGGCCTTCTTCTGTTCGTATTCAGTGCTGCATGATTGCTAGTAAAAATGTCTTGGGCATAGTTGAATCTTGATATTCTTATTTGTGGTTTAGTTAAAATCCAAAAACATAGTAGTTTGTTTTAATTTTGCGAGCAACCATTGTGGTGATTTCATGCTCTCTGTAGTCTAGTGCAGACTGATCCTTAGTTTCCCATTTTTGGTAGTGCACTATGTAAAGTAGTTTGTGCAGAATCCTCTATATGGTTTATTTCCCATCCCAATAGTAGCCATTTTCTTAGGATCCTGATATTTAACAAATTTTTATTTAAGTTCATATTGCCAAAGAAGCTTTTATAAAAGAAAAAGAAACATGTACAACTCCAATACTTTCTCAAAAAATAAACTTATTCCTTTACATTGAATAAGTCCATTACTTCAGTATTTTTGTCATAGTTGTATCCCCTGATATCATAGAAGGGGTTCTGACAGTACCTCCGCAGCCCCTTCATATATATTCCTCATCCGCATCTCCAGTTCTTTGTGTTTTAGCTGATGCTGAGAATAATTTCTTCCATTTTTTTCAACTCCTAAGGGTTGTCTCAAGTGGTAGAGGCCTTGGTCTTGGTGGTATGCTCCCTCCAGGTCTAAGGCTTGAATCCTCTTGGGTGCAAACAATTCCTAGGGGCTATCGGATGGGGTTCCCCTTGAATTTCCCAAAGTGTACTTGCGGGAAACTCCTTGCTGAGGGCCTGTGCACCCCCGTGATTAGTTGGGACGCTGTTCCCGGACACTCGGTGCCTATAAAATATGTATAAACTTGGCCTCTCAACTTTAAATTTCTTTCCTTTCTCACAGTAAAACAGTGCAGTTTCTTTTTTCCCCCTTTCTTTAGTTGGCCATGATTTTGGGTTGAGATGTATTAATTTATTACAGTATAGATCTCTTATTAATTTTATATCCCATCCTATCTTTTGAGCAGGCAAGGAATCTGAGTTGGTTGAATTTATTGATATGGCGAGTTTTGCCAAACCAGAAAATGCTTTGAAACGAGCTGAAGGTAAGTGAGATATTTGTGCTGCTTTAACTGTCTGTTGGTAACTTCTTTCGAGCTAGTGTGTTAAAATGATTGACATATATCTCATAGCATGCTTCATTGCTTGAAACTATTGTTATTATTAAGGTCAATCAAATGAGGATGTTCACCTTATTGTTTATGTGCAAGAGAAATATGGAATCTCTGGGTATTCTTTTTTTTTTATAAGATTTAAATTTTTTTCCATATAGAATCTTTGGTTCTTCTCTTACTCCTCTGTAAGGTGGCTAGCACATTGTGGGTAGTTTTTTTTAGTCTTGTTGGGATAACATGGGTGATGCCTTGGTGGGTAGTAGATCTGGTAGCATGTTGGAAAAGGAAATTTTTGAGCCATCGCGTTGCGACCTTGTGGAAAATGATCCTGCTGTCTGATGCAATGCCAATGGAAGAAAGAAAAAATGATTGGATTTTTGAGGATAATGGAAGGATTTCAGAGGAATTCTAGGATTTTTTTTTTTAACACTTTAAAAAATTATTTTTACGTTCACTTTATCACTGGATGGCTGCACCATATGTCTTTCTAGCTCCAATTTTCAGAATGTTCTTGATCTATTTTTTTCTTTTGTTAGGCATTTGATGTATACTCCATGTACTTTGATGATGCCTGTGTATATTTTTGATCAGCAATAAAGCTTATCTTGCCTAGGGAAAAAAAGTAACCTTATTGCATATGGTGTTATTCATGAGAGCTCATTTCCCCCCTTAAAGATTTATATTATTTTTCTTTTGGCTTGAATGAGGAATTTTATTATGTTGATTGAAGCTTAGAATCACTGCTTCATGCAGTTCCAGATACGATACTGGTTGACAGGTTTCCTTCTTTAGAAAATAGATGCTTCAGCACTCTTTTGTCATGTGCCTAGAGATTGGTGTTGGATTTTTGCATCTTTCTTCCCTAGTGCTTGAATTCTTTGGCCTCAAGCATTTATCACATGATTTAGTCCTTTCACAACAGAAGATATATCTACTTAATTTGTTCTGGATTTTGGCATCCTCATATGTTATGTTTTGAAACTGATTCACTGGGGTATCATGATGCAGAGTTGATCAATGTTGGACAGAAGCAAGATGCGTTGCAAACACTACATGACCTTTTCACCTCAAGGAGACACAGAGCATGGCAGAAGCCGCTTGAAAGGAGTATGTTTAAGTATATAGAGCTGTGTGTAGACTTGCGGAGAGGCCGGTTTGCCAAGGATGGACTCATTCAGTACCGTATCATCTGTCAGCAAGTAAATGTTAGTTCTTTGGAGGAGGTGATCAAGCACTTCATGCATCTATCAACTGAGCGAGCTGAACAAGCTCGCACCCAGGCACAAGCCTTAGAAGAAGCTCTTGATGTTGAAGATCTAGAAGCAGATAAAAGGCCCGAAGACTTAATGCTAAGCTATGTGAGTGGAGAGAAAGGGAAAGATAGATCTGATAGGGAAGTTGTGACCCCATGGTTTAAGTTTTTATGGGAAACATATAGAACAGTGCTTGAGATCTTACGGAACAACTCAAAATTGGAAGCACTATATGCGGTACGTAACTAGAATCCTTCTTTCCTTCAGTCTTGTTGCTGGGTGTTGCATTGCTATATTTACAACTGCCTCATATGGAATATATTATAAAAATATATTACTTTTGCATTTATTACCATTGCATGATATTCTTTGGGTTAAGAATTATGCTGTTCAAATTATGAGTTTTTTTTGCCTGAGGGGTACTGTAAGTGGAACGTGATTACTTGTTTGGCCCTGGTGATCATATTGTTCATTCAGTAAACAAAGGTAATATTATTGTTCGTGTTACATCTTACAGTCAATGTGATGGTACTGTTGACAGTGCAAATAGCACTTAAAAATTAATTGAAATGGTTAAAATGTAGGTAAAACATGGAGTCCCAATTGACTACCTTAAACAAAAAGAGAGAAGAAAATGTATGTGTTTTGGATGCTGCTATAGCATAATAATATTAGTAGTAGTGAACTCTGTTCTTTCAAATTCTAGAAAGGGGAAAGTAGTTGATAAACCTGATAAATTCACCAATTTCCCCTTGGGCTTATGGGTAGAGAAATTTGATATTTCAAATAGCGTGGTTTTTTTTTGCCCCAGTATGTCTAGCTGCAGTCAGACAAGCAACAAATGCAAACCTTTTGGAAGAAAGTATCTGCTGGATATTAGTTTGAACATGGTATCTTTACCACTTGATTTTCTCATTTTTATCTTCTATTATATTCTGTTTTATTTGTATGTTTTTGCATAGCTTGTTGGTACACTCAGCATCCTGAACCAATTATTGCAGTGGATTAAACTTCAGTTGTTATATGTAGATGACAGCACATCGAGCTTTCCAGTTTTGTAAGCAATACAAACGAACAACAGAGTTTCGTAGGCTGTGTGAGATCATAAGAAATCATTTGGCAAATCTCAATAAATATAGAGACCAGAGGGACAGACCTGATCTGTCAGCTCCAGAAAGCTTGCAACTGTATGTTGACACAAGATTTGAGCAGCTAAAAGTTGCCACTGAACTTGAACTCTGGCAGGTTTATCATTTTTCTTTTTACTGTTATGTATATTTATGCAGGTAGGTTAAGTGTAAGCAATGTAGTTCAACACAATTAGCCTATTTTTCATGGTTGAAATCATATCACTTTTGTAAATATTTTCTGTGTATTCTATGCAGGAAGCCTTTCGATCAGTTGAAGATATTCACGGACTGATGTGCATGGTTAAGAAGACGCCCAAATCATCCTTGATGGCTGTTTATTATGCTAAGCTAACTGAAATATTTTGGATTTCTTCTAGCCATCTATATCATGCCTATGCATGGTTCAGGCTTTTTTTATTACAAAAAAGCTTCAATAAGAACCTGAGCCAGAAGGATTTGCAATTGATAGCATCTTCTGTCCTTTTGGCTGCACTTTCAGTAAACCCTTATGATCACACCCGCAGTGCATCTCATTTGGATATAGAGAATGAGAAAGAGAGAAATTTGAGGATGGCTAATCTCATTGGATTTAATCTGGAGACTAAACTTGAGGGCAAAGAAGTGGTACTGTCAATTGTTCAACTAGATTTTGTCTCATTTTAGTTTATTCATACAGTTTTACAGTTCTGACTACTTGCTTTCTGTTCCTTTCTTCTTTTTGCCAGCTTTCGAGGTCATCCCTTCTCTCTGAACTGGTAAGAATTCTTTTCCAAGCCATGCTTTTATTTGTTCCTTTCTTGATATTTATTTTCATGCTTGTGGTGAATATGGCATAAATTCTGATGTGGATGTGTTCCAATATATGCTTGTACATTGCCAATAAAAAATAATAATATATGCTTGTACATTGTGGATCAGACTATTTAGTTTGTGATTGTTGAAATTCAGCTTTATCATGTCTAGATTATGGATACTGTTTAGTTCTAATATTTTTGGTTTTTTTTTTTTTTTCGGGGGTTGGGTTGGGGGGGGGGGGGAGGTGTACAGGATTAATACCCCTAATCAGTGAATACCCTTGTTGTGGCCAAGTTCAAAGATGTTATCTTTTCTGTTTGTCTTTTTTCATGGCTTTAGATCTAATACATAGGGATGTAGATAGAGTTCTCGATCACAAAGTTATTTAGAAATTTTGTAATTATAATGGGTTAGTGAGAACTCATACTGACATTGATAAGCAAATATTTATCCAGTCTTTTATGCATCTTGATCCAATTTGGGGTTCCTTTTTTATGATGTTTTTTTCTCAGCGGGTTGGGCATGCCAGTTGCTAATATGTCCGCTTAGGCATGCTTGATTATGATGTGATATTAAGTTCTCATTTGTTGTGTACCTCTAATATCACTTCTTTGGCCATCTTTTGTTCTTTAAATCTGTTTCCCTCCGTACACCCCCCCATTTATGAAGAGATCCTTAGTTTATTGGCTTAAAGGTGAAATTTTCTAGGCTGCAAATTACTAATATTGACTCTTTTCCATTTATTTTTTCAATTATTTTTCCAATTATTTTATTTTCAATCAAGTTTGTTATTCTTGGCATCATTGCAGGTGGCCAAAGGTGTATTGTCTTGTGTGACTCAAGAAGTGAAAGACCTTTATCATCTTTTGGAACATGACTTTTTCCCTCTAGATCTTGCATCAAAAGTTCAGCCCTTGTTAAATAAAATATCAAAGTTTGGGGGCAAGCTTTTGTCCGCTCCTTCCGTCCCAGAAGTGCAATTGTCACAGTATGTTCCTGCAATGGAGAAGCTTACTACCTTGAGATTGTTACAACAGGTGCGTTTTTATCTTTGCCTTGATGATTATACTTTTTTAAAAAGAAATTTGTTGTTATCTGTGCATTTCATCTTGATTATCAATTTGCTGCTCTCACTTTCCAGGTATCCCAGGTGTACCAAATAATGAGGATTGAAAGTTTATCTAGGATGATCCCATTTTTTGATTTTGCTATTGTGGAAAAGATATCCGTGGATGCAGTCAAGCATAATTTTGTGGCCTTGAAAGTGGACCATATGAAGGGTGTTGTTATTTTTGATAATATGGTAAGCTTATACTTGTGCCTTTGAGTTCTGTGCTTATGGTTATCTCCCCAACCAGTTGAATACAAATGTCCATTCCTTGCAACGACAGAGAAATGGTGAATTTTTCCACATGGCTAGGTTGGTCTGGAAATGTAACAGATAAAGATGTTTGATAGGTGATAATATGGGTAAAATTTGTTGTTTTCCCACTTGTCAAGCATAATTTTGTGGCCTTGAAAGTTGACCATATGAAGGGTGGTGTTATTTTTTATTACAGTAAGCTGTACTTGTGCATTTGAGTTTTGTGCTTATGGTTGTCTCCCCCAACCAGTTGCATACAAATGTCCACATTGTGACGACAATGTTGGAACGCAACTCTGTTAGGAAAAATTGATGCAGGCCAATGTTTTCACAAAATTTATAGGAATTGATTGAACTTTTACTGTGGGGTATACTTACTGTTGTAGTTCACCAACAGTTTAGGTTCATTCAGGAACTCTGATTTTGTGAGAACCATTATGGATTGGATGGATTTGCTGGTACTTGTATGACCACGTTCCTATATTTTTTGTTGTTGTTTGGACGGAGGGGCACTTTTCTTTCTTTCTTTTTCTTTTTTTTGGGGGGGGGGGGGAGTTTTTGTTGAAGAGAGTGCATAGTTGGGAATCTGCACAAACAACACTGTCGACTGTTGATTGAACTACTGTAAGTCATTGATTGAACTACTATAAGTTAGATATTTACAACCCCTAGGGGTCTGCTCAAGTGGTAAGTACCTTGGTCTTGGGAGTATGTTCCCCCAGGCTAAGGTTTGAATTTTTGGATGCAAACAATTTTAGGGGCCATGTTCCATTGGTGAAAAGCAGATAATTTACTTGAGTCATGTGATGTGGGCATGTTACACCGGTCCGGGGTTTAACCAGGTAAAATAGATGTTGAATTGCACGGTCTCTGGGGTTCCTCATCATAAAAAAAAATAAGTTATTTACTTTTGAGTAGTTTTACTGTCTTAATATGGCAGGTATGAACTATTGCAAGGTTGTATTTAGGCTGTGGTAAGTTTTATTGTTGTTTGTGTTATGTAATGCCTTGAGTCACAGGTCATTCTATATCTAATGCATTTATTTAGGCGTCTTTTGAGAAGAGGCCCAAAGGCTGCTTCTCTAAGTATCCGAATTTATGTTATTTGTAAAAGGTATACCCTCTCTCAACCTGCCCTTAATCTTTGGTTCAAGATGGGTCTTCGCTAAAATCAAATAATTGGTCAGGTGGGTCAGCTAGTTTGGTATACCTGAAGTACTGAAGTTCAATTCAATGCTTTGCATGCATGAGTTATTTTTCAACAGTCAGATTACATTTCCGCGTATCTATATCTTCAGCTGATCTACACCGGCTACTCTGTTGTGCTGTTTGTCCGTGTTGAGGATTTGTTCTACAATCTGATCATGTTTCTCAATGTCTTTGAGCTGCAATTTGAACTACGTTCTTCCTGGCTTTGATTGAACCGAGCAACAAGTGATTCTATTTATTTAATCAATTAATTTTGGTCTAGTAATTCCCTTTTGGATTTTGCATTGACACAAGTTTCTGTTTATGTCCATCTGGAATAAAATCCTTTCTAAGTGAATCATAAACCAAGAAAAACTAGATAAGCTTAACACAAGGTAGAAAAGAAATATTGCTCTGATGGTAATGGATCTACTGCCGTATACATTATGCCATGCTAAGGTACTAGTGCGCTCTTGGTAGTGTGCACTGCATAGTTAGCAGATTTAAAGGTTATGCAAGAAGTGTAATGGAAACAAACATTAGACCTTTGTTCTTCAGTTGGCGTTTAGGGGCCTCTCTTAAAGAGATAAATTTTTGTTTCTTTATCTCCTTAAATGAAGTTGGCTTGTTATTGTTAATGGTGTGGATGCGGCTTACTTTTGTTGTTTTGTCTTTCAGGGTCTCGAGTCTGAGATTTTAAGGGGTCATTTGACCAACTTTGCAGAAACTTTGAATGAAGCTAGAGCAATGATTTATCCTCCTGCTAGGAATGTCTCAAAACTTGGTGAATTGCTTCCCAGTTTAGCCGAGATTGTGGATAAGGAACATAAGAGGCTACTCGCTCGAAAATCCCTCATTGAGAAACGCAAAGAAGAAGAGGAGCGCAAACTTCTGGAGAAGGTACTTCGTAAACTAATATTCTGACATATGCCTTACAACTTAATATTTGAATGATCATTTATGTGATTAAATTGTTTCCTGATGAACCTTTTTCGTTTTCGAAGGAACGTCTGGAAGAGTCAAAGAGGATTGAACTACAGAAGATAACTGAGGAAGCAGAAAGAAAAAGACTTGCGTCTGAGTATGAGGAGAGGAAGAATGAAAGAATCCGTAGAGAAATAGAGGAGCGGGAACTTGCAGAAGCCCAAGCTTTGCTTCAGGAAGCTTCACATCGTATTAAATGGAAGGGAAAGAAGCCAGCCATTGAGGGAGTGAGTTGAAGAATAATAGTTTTGTTTCTTTTCTCTTAGGATGGGCTCAGAATGTACTGATGGTTTCTGTATACAGGAAAAACTAACGAAGCAAAGTGTAATGGAGTTGACATTGAGCGAGCAACTCCGAGAAAGGCAGGAAATGGAAAAGAAATTACAGAAACTTGCCAAAACTATGGATTATTTGGAGAGAGCAAAAAGAGAAGAGGCTGCTCCCCTGGTTGAAGCTGCATATCAACAGCGTTTGGTGGAGGAGAGGGTCTTACATGAACGCGAGCAACAGGTAGTGTCTAGATTCTATACTGATTGCTTTCTTGCATGCTTTAAGATCCTCTCTTTTTCTGAGAAGTTCCATTTTGTATCTTTTGTGTGTCTGTGTTAAGTAGTGTTTCATCTGTATCATGTCCTTGTTCACCATTTAGTCTTTCTCCCATCCCCCATTCCCACTACTCTTCCCCTTAAGTTCACTATGCTTATGGGTTGTCCTGTGCTACTCTACAGCAAGAAATTGAGCTTAGCAAACAGCGCCATGATACGGAGCTAAAGGAGAAGGAGAGGCTGGCTCGAATTAAGAACAATAAGGTTAGTACCCAGTCTGGTCTTGTGATTGGTTTAGGTCCAATTCTTGTCAGAAATTTTAATTATTGTTGTTACTTGTAATTGTTGGCCAAATTGATGAGTGCATTATGCTGATGGCTGTAAGAGAAAAACAAGAGGAGGAAAGTACTGAAGATCACATATCTGGGGAGCTTTAGACATTCAAAGGCTGCTGAAAATATTGCTTATATATATATGTATATAGCGCATACTCCCTGTGTACTTGGGCTTTGCCTACTCTTATGAATAAAATACCTTGATTACTGATAAAAAAAAAAAAATGTATATAGTGTCTTGGAAGTGATTTCCAGAATATAAGATGGCATTTTGGCAGCTTTTGGCTGTACCTTAAAGAGCTATGGATTCTTGGTTTTTATGTGCAGGAAATATTTCAAGCAAGGGTTGTCAGTTGTCGGGACGAAGAAAATACCAGATTAAGAAGGGAGAGAGAGGAGAGAGTCTCACAAATCTTGCAGTCCAGGAGACAAGAGAGAGAGAAAATGAGGAAGTTGAAGTTTTATTTGAGTTTAGAAGAGGAGAGACAGAAAAAATTGCATGAGGAAGAGGAAGCACGGAAGCGTGAAGGTTGTTACTTCTGTTCAAATCATACCAGTTTTGTTTTTTTTCTTCTTTCAGCCAGAAGTTCTTAAAAAAGAATTGAAATGCTTCTTCCCTCTCACCATCAATTACCACGGTTGATGTTTTTGCCCAACTGTAGTTCCTCATCTTACCTTTGTTCCATTTTGACGATGTAATTTCTTGTTTTCTATCCAGTTATTTGCTGATGCCAATCATTATTATTGGATCCTGCATTTCTTTCTTTAGTGCAAAAGTGGGTTGCCTTTCGTAATATGTTTTAATGGTTTGTTCTGGCGGTTTTGGAACTTTCAGAAGCTGAGAGAATAAGAAAAGAGCAGGCTGAACGCAAAGCAAAATTGGATGAGATAGCTGAAAAGCAGAGGCAACGAGAACGAGAACTAGAAGAAAAGGAAAGGCAGAGGAGAGAAGCACTTTTGGGGAAATCCACAGAGGTACCTTTAAGGACTTCTGAGCCTCCTGCTGTGGCCCGCCCATCAGAGTCTGGATCTGCTGCTCCAGCTGCTGCCGCCGCTGCTGCGGCTGCTGCAGCACCTGCAAAATATGTTCCAAAGTTCAAGCGAACCGAGAGCTCAGGGCAGGCTCCACCTCCCGAAACTGATCGTTGGGGTGGTAATAAACAAGATGATAGAATGCCCCAAGCTGGTGATAGGTGGCGTAGTGATGACCGCAGATCCTCTAGTGGGTCCTCATTTGGAGGGGGTGGTGGAAGGTTTGCATCAACATGGTCATCATCCAGGAACCCTCGTGGATCTGAACGTTGATTTGGAACTAAAGCAGCCAGCTTTGGAGGTTTAGCAGTTAGGCTTTTTGCTGCCGGAATGTGGACGTTGTTCTATACTGGATTTGCTTCTTATATGCTCTGGTTATTTATTCCAGACTTTGGGATTGGTTTTCATTTTGTTTGTTTACTTTTTTGAGATTTTAGATTTTCTTATCCCTAATAAACATTTCACTTATTCTCGTAGTGCTCGATGCTTTGGGGATTTTGTTCACGGTGTGGCTGGTTTTTGAGTATTTAAATTGGCCCTCCAACTGTTCAGAGTGCCTAATCGACACCTCAGAATCAAAATGCTTATTGAGAGTTTAGTTTTGTTGGATCCCTTTCGGAGTATTGGTTTTTGAGAAATGAAATTGGTCCTCAACTGTTCATTATATGTTGAGGACAATACAAATGTTACTCCCATGGAAATAGGCAGAGCAGGCCAGGCCTGCCAAAAATCAGTGAGAAAAAAAAACAGAAGAGTAGCAGCATTAAGCCTACTTTTATTTTTTAGCAGCAAAACAAAAAATCTTTTTGGGAAATATCTTCTCTCTTTATTAATAATATGCATATGGTCATTTGGCTTTTTTTACTGATTATTTTACATGTAAGAACGTTATCTGGCCGCATTAAGAATGTCATTGACAATGCTGATGGAGTAGGTAAA